>JASCZW010001352.1:0-198665 GCA_034211315.2 Aedes japonicus | reverse complement strand
GAATACAGACCTTATATTAAAAACAAAGAGGTAAACAAACATTCGAATTGCCAAACCAGGAAAATTTAAATTAACGCTTCACTTTATCACTTTTTCAACTAAAAAAACTGACTGTCCAAATATAAGCTTTCTGTAGTGGAATTTAACGGAATTCACTCGCGTTTACTAGTGATACTTTGAAAAGTGTTTAACCCTTATGTAATCGACAAAAAAAAACACTTTTAAGTGATCGACAGGGTACTCGGGTACCCACCAAATTAAAATGATTATTACTCTGGCTATTATTGACCGATTTTAATTCTTTTTATACCGTTAGATTCCATTGGCTCATTGGCTTCAGGCTTTGGCATTGGCAGAACTCATTGGCTTCAGGGTCATTATCAGCAATGACCATTTGAATTCATCTGGTTCCCGTAAATCCGGGTTACCGGGGCTGTGGTCCGGTACGGAGGCACTATTTGGAAACAACTATTAAATTTCCGGGAATGGATGTCATAATCTTTGAAGTAATTCCTACAAGCTTTTTCTATTCCATTATGGGCCATATGCTGACTTGTCCCTGAAACTGCCATTCTGTAACAGATTCCCGTGGAGCCTCGAGTGACCATGAACATATTAAGGAAACCCCGGTAATATGGGTTTCATTATTCATGAAATTTCTCCAGAAGGCTAATTCTCGACGTTTTGTGGCCATCTAATTATTTGTCCTCGGACCTGTTTTACCGGAACAGGTTTCCGTTTGGCTTCAACTGGCCATGTTCATGTTTAGAAGCAAACCTTGACAATATAGGCTTCAAAATTCATGAAATTTTACCAGAACGCTATTTCTCAACGTTTTCTTGAGCCATCTGATGATTTGTCCTCTGAACATTTATTTCGAAACAGGTTCCCGTGAGGCTTCAGAGGGCCATGAACAAACCTGACCACAACACGTTGAGAAACGTTAGAATTTTGATACAATCATCATATGGTTGAGAAATATCCTACTGGCGAAATTTCATGAATTTTGATACCCATATTGCCAGGAGTTTCTATCTGAAAATGTTCATGGCCACTCGAGGCCCACAGGAACCTGTTACAGAATGGCCATTCCAGGAACAAGTTGGCATATGTCCCACAACAGGATAGAAATAGTTTCTAGGAGTTATTCTAACATTCTGACATCCATTCTTGCAAATTCAATAGATGTTCCGATATTGTATCTCCGTACAGGAACACAGCCCCAGTAACCCGGATTTACGGGAACCAGATGAATTCAAATGGTCATTGCCTGATATGTCAATAAAGTCAATGAGTTTTGGAATCTAACGGTGCCGAAAGAATAATAATCGGTCAATAAAAGCCAGCGTTATGATCATATGAATTTGGTGGGTACTCGTGAACCCTGTCGATCACTTAAGGGATAAAAAATCGAGGTCCCCCTACGGCACCCCTTGCTACTATACGAAATGTTTTTATGTAAAAAGTTGCTTTTTAACTATAATTAGGATGTCACTAAATTTCAGCTTCCTAGTTTAAAATAAACTATGAAATTTAATAATGTAAAACATGAAAAGGTACCTGGGTACCCTGTCGATCACAAAAGGGTAAAGTTTTTTTTTATATTTAGAAAAAGTGATCGAGTTAAGTGTTAATTAAAATTTTCCTAGTTTTATAATAACAATCGTTCTACTAGTACGCTCGTACAAGGGTTTAAAAAAGAAATTAAGGAAAATTAACGTTTGAATCTGTGTTCCCCTCTTTATTTAAAAAATCAGATACGTCGTTTTGAACTAGTTTTCGAGAATTGAGATGTGATGTGATAAGAATCAGTGCAAGGATTACCTATATCTGCAGGACTATCTTCATCAGGTTGCCTCGTGAAAATAGCCTACGTGATGGTTTGTTGTAGCAGGGCCAGTCGATATTAATGAGCACCTTCGGAAGACTACGACCAGGTCTTGACTTGACAAGTTGTTACAGGAACAGTTGTAATGTTAATTATGGATTATGAATCCTGGAGAGTCTGAGCTGTTTAGTGGAATATTTGTAACAAGAAAATTTTCCATTTAGGGATTTCTATTAAATTCCAACTATCTCATAAGTACACGACACTGCAGAAGTCTGCACATTGATGACGAAATCCACGTATCTGTCAATATAAGCAATAAAGGTGGTTGGAATTAAATGGAAAATACTAATTTTTCTTCTCATTTTCTATTTTCTAGTGATAAATCGTGGTTCATCAAAAATGCTAACATACAAAATGTAAAATTTATTTCCACCGCAATTTTACCATCCATTAAATTGTAATTCCTAATAACCTCGAGATAGCCGCGGTTCTACCCCCTTTACCTTAGTTCTAAGATAACTGATGTATATAAACAATAAACTTGACTCTGTAAAGTTGATTGGATTGAGTCTGTACAAATAAATGAATTCATACAAAAAAATGTGAAATTTCACGGCTATATTAAAGCGTAGATTTCATTGACTGATTTGTTTTAGTTTTTATTCGTTTTCGTGAATGTGCTAATATATTGTAAATTTCTACTGTTCTTGGTAAAATATTTGTTAAACATTAAAATAACTTTTCATAAAAGCCTACCAGTCTCATAAATTCAATGAATGAAGCTTTTAAATACATCTATCACTGCTTGTTATTCGTATAGGACTAATATGATTTTTTAAGCTGATCCAACATTGAATGGATCGAAAACTGAAGTACATATGCTTTTCTCGTTTTTTACAAGTTCATACTCTCCGCACATAGGAAAATAAGATATCATAAAAGACAAAAATGCTTTTTTACAAATTTCAAGCTACGTTAAGTCAATCCGAGAACATAATATGCGTATGAACAAAATATGTCTGGACTGAAAAATATGGAATAAGATAGGGTAAGGAACGACTTCAGCTCCCCGGGACCCTATTCCAAGCACGGGGTAAACAATAACTTTTTTTTTTTTTTTTTATCCCCATAGGATTGCAATGATCGGGGTTGGTTTTTGAAAATTCTCAAGTGATTATGCCGGAAGGATTAGTCTATGGTGACCAAATAAACACCGGGCTTTCGAAATCAGCTCACATAATCTTCTTGAAAATTTTTGGGATTCAGTATCAGTCAGTGTATGCGTTTTGTTGTTCAGGTATTTGTTAAAGTCCGTGTTTTTGTACTTTGTCCGTGTCATTACATTTTTAGTGATATTCGTGTCACGTGCGCAATTTAATGTAGTACAGGTGTGACAATGTAATAGCTATCTCCTTTATTCTACGTTCCCAAATGGAACAAAGTATTTGACGTTAGACTCATCGGGAAAATAAGCTGCTCTGTTGGACATGGGTATTTGTGGGCGGTCTTTTAATATATAGTTATGTTTGTATGTATGATGTGTATGTAGTTTTGGAAATATTAACTGATTTACTTACCCACTCTGTTGTTATTACTTTTGATTTGATGGGAACATACCGCCTTAGATGATACTCGCATGCATGTGCTTCGTCCACGTAGGTCTTTCTTGGGCGGGTACTTGGTCTTGTTCCAACCAGAAGCCGAGATGCCTGACTGTCCATGAGACTCCGGATTGCTTCCACTGTGACCCTACCAGGCTCTTTTTGTTTCTTTTTATGTTCTAGAAATATACAAACAAATTCGCTCCTCTGCCAAAAACGGCCAAACCAAATGTAGAATCTGTGTGGTGATGCTTTCCAGAAAATTGCAGACCCATATTAAAACTCAGTTATAATAAAAATATTAAAATAAATAGACGATTCTTTGAAAAGTAGTAATATTATTGAAATTATACAGATTCTATATTGTATGAAAATAAGGAAAGGTGTCAAATTAAAAGTAAAAATCCTACTACTAGTGGGTTCAAATTGCACTTCTTGTCCAAAACACCACTGGAAAAACTGGTTTGCATCTTTTCCGTTTGGGTAAAGATCCAGATAAGCCCTGGAACCTGGTAGTTTTCAAGCTACCACAAGGTTTTTCCAGCGCCCAGGGTAGCACGGGGTAAACAATAACTTACAACAATAATGTTTCGTTCAACTTGCTTAATACAAGCTATGGTTTTTTTTCCCATGTTGGGTTTATTAATCAATTCGACCATTTCTTAGATCTATTGTGATATATTCCCCCTTTTGCTGTTGCTATATCAGTATGCCGTATCACTATTATGTGAAGCGATCGATATGAACTGACTCAAAGAATTTTTCCAGGCAGGTATTACATTCCAAATGAAATGCACTACTTGTCTGGGCTCTGCATTCCAAATATCAAAGGGTTCTGCTAGCCCTTTATTCAGACATGTACGCCTTTTATTGAAAATTTCTGTACATACAATAACATAGCAGGTGTTGAGAGTCTTCCTTTTCTATGCCACACAAACGACACATATCCTCTTGAAGTTTTCCTATTAACTTCAGGTGATAATTGCATGGACCATTGACCTTGTTATTGAAACAAGCTGTGTTGTTTGGGTTGTATCTTGGGCATTCATGTAGAGTTGTAGGATTTTCACAACAATAAATACGTTTTGGCACAGCTTGTGTGCAAGAATCCTCTGTGCGGTTACCACAATGACTGGCAAAAAGTCTCACCCTTTGGCAGTTGTAAACCCCCTTATAAACCTTCGGTCTATACAAGCGCTCCGGGAAAAAGCTTCATCTAATTTAACAAAAGTTGCAAAAACAGCGCCAGCGAAGGTTACCCGAAACCAGTTTAAATGTTGATTGACTCATTTTCGTCTTGCACCGATACTGAATGTAGTAACCAGTATAGTAACAAGCTCAAAAGTGACTTAAGAGTTCTAAAAACAACCAGAAGTTCGTTCCTGAGTCCTCTGACAGTCAGATTTGCAAATACACAACATTAGATATTGAATATTTCGAGATCAGCAATCCTATTAACTTATTTCCGCTAAAATCTCGGTGCTTCAACATGCAATCTGTTGAATTTATTTTTATTAATCCATCCATCAAGATACTTACGTAGCAGTTCTCTCGAAATGTGGAGAGTTTTCAACGGTTTATATTTGGGCCATAAACAGACAATTCAAGGTCCCTTTGAGAACGACATGGTAATGCCTTGGATGCGTTAAGCTTCAGCCTTCGGAGAGGTCATAATTATGCACAAGAAAAAAAAACAAAATTGATGTAGGACTACGACTAAGTGTAAGCCATTTTAATTGTAAAATGCAATATTCTTTGAAATAACATACTTTCACAAAAATAAGATTTCTTTCGGAATTAGCGATTATAAGTTCAGGGCCCCGTTACATAATTGTTGTTTGAAGATCAGTAGAATGATTAAAATTAACTCTTTTGAGTCTATAGTGGCCCTGAAAGGGCCTTTTTTAGTTTTAGGGTTATGTTATTCTGAACTAAGGACAGTGTTGATGTCGGAAGAGGATACTGAGTTGTTGAGAATCCAAATCAAAACGAAAATATTTTACTGTAGCCGCATCATCGACGCCTGAAAAAAATGTCGACCCACCTTTGAAGCACTGAAAAAATGATGTTCGTGAAATTGGAAAGTTCAACAAGCTCTTGAAAAACATTGTATCTGTTGGATTATATCCTACTTCGAGCTGAAGACCCTTCTCCGGCATCCTAGTCAGAAGTTGATGACGAATTACCTGTGACCGCTTTATATTTAGTCCGACAACACTTAGCTTGCTCAGCGGACTTCTTCGATTGCTTTGAAGGAACATTCGCCTGTTGATCCGTTTATAGTAGCCAAAGTTGATATAAATTATATGTCATATGAAATATGAAATTTTTTGCTAGTGGATATTGAAGTCCTTGAAAGGGAATTAACACGAATAAACATAAAAAATCCTTCTTATTCATAATTTCCTTCTAGAACTTTCCAGCTTAACTCTGGTCTCTCTTCAATTGTCGAATCGAACTTTCCAGCTTTTTATTTGTCATAATTATTTTATTTTATGGATGCGTGTCATGCGTATTTTATTTTATGGATTGAGACACTCAAAAGTACACGAACGTGAACTAAAATATAAATGCTTGACTCATTTGTGAGGGCAAACTATTAATGTAGAAGTTTTTAATAGCACACAGTGCAGCATTGACCACACAGATAAAAATTAATATTGAATTTTCTGCGTTATCTAAAGCACATTAAGAGAATGTTAGACGTGCCAGAATATAATGGGATATCGGGCGTAAATTAAAAGCCAGATAACGCCTGAATTCAGCAGGTTGTAGGGTAAAGATTGCCAATATTGTTGTATGGCACATGAAAAGTTGCAAACAATTTCTTTGTTTACGACTCCCTTAGCTTGGGTTTAAACGAGGGGATATTTTACACGTATGTTAAAATTCATTATTTTTTTCTGTGTGAGGTTATATGTTTGGGTGCATCTAAAAAGACCATGTTTTACGTAAAATTTTCTTAGTGTGTCCAGCGTGCGCAACTATGATCACCAGCTTTGAATTCGTTGGAGCTGGACTCAACCATGTCGCAGTAAGTTACTTGAAAATTGCGTGCGGATGCAGTTTTCAGAATCACACCTTCGATAGCCAATCAATCCGGCGAGTGATCTTCCCGCTGTTCGGTGCCAGTATAGAGCGCTCAGCTTTCCTTAAGGCTGGTGTTGATTTCGCCAGGCGCTGGATACTCGTTAGTCCAACTGGTAGGAAGGCGTCACTTACGAAGGGATATATAAGCGTATTAGTTTGCATGGTCAATAACTGGACGAATTTTAATGGTGCTTGAAACGAGCTGATCAAACCTCCGCCTTCTCTGCCAGCAGCAGCAGGGCAGATAGATGGTGATTTGAGTTCTGGCGAGTAACGCGTACTTCATCTTTTGAATTCATTTTATAGGTATTACACACTTAAATTGATAACCTTTTTATGTCATTTGACAGTATTTTTTACTTGTTTAACACAAGTTGTGTTGCTTGGGCCGCCAGGGTCCGACAGATTCAATGGAGAAGAATTTCGCTAAGGCAACACTATACGACTTAGGTAGCAAAAAAAAGTCGACAAAGTTGCAGAAAGTTGAACAAATTCTGCTCGGCTTTTTTTTTTGCTAATGAGTGTATGGGTGGAATTTGAGAATCTGGTGCGAAGTGCACCAAAACCGTCTTGTAGCAGATTTACCAGTCAAACTTACTCACAATGCTCAGGAGTTGTCAACGATGCCGGAGTTATCGGTAGAAGTGCAGCTCAACTCTAGACTTACGCTCATTTTGATGATTCATCAGAGCCTGAACCGTTGACGCCAGGTCATTTTTTATCGAACTTTTGACTACGATTCTGCAAGATGGAAATACGTTCAGCACCTTTGCAATGGTTTCTGGATACGCTGGTCAAGCTAATACCTATTGGAATTGCCATCAAAGCAATGGATAGCAATGCGATCTTGAAGAACCGCCAGATTTCAATCCGACAGGTTCTTAAAGAAAAGGCAAGCGATTGAGACTCACTAAGCTCCCCTTCCAGGGAAGGTAATTCGCGATTAAAACACAGCTCGCCGATTTTTCGAGCGAAGCAGATGCAGTTGCCAAAATCACAGAGCTGGATAAAAACCTTTTATCGAAATTTCCAACCCTTTCTAAAAGTCGTCAACCCGAACCGAGAAATTGAAGCAGATGCTTTTGGACAATTTGCTTAGGTACATTTAGGATGTATCGTGGATTGTACGATTGATTCGTATGTGTTTTAGCGACAACAGTGCATAAGCTTAACTACTACATGTAGTAGTGATATTATCAGGACTACCGCACTGCCGTTAGGGATGCTGAGTGAGAAGTCCAGGAAACGAGGAATAAGTGCTGAGGGAAATTTTGGGAATTGCATGAAAGGAAGTTCAACTGTATTGTCAACTTGGAAACTTGGACGACTCACTTCCGATCCCGTAATCTCAGTTATCGACCGACGTAGAACTCGAGGTGGGACACGGTATGATTTGCCTAGAGAAGCTGGAGAACTTGATAAAAAATAGCTAATACCCTTTTTGCCTTTTTTATGAAACCACTTGGTAGTTGCTGTGATACTGGAACAGAAATAGTCATACGATTTCTGTCTGGTAGCTCCATTTCAAGTTGTGAGGCCCAGGTATGGCGCAAATTAAACTGAAAATCTGAAATACATATAAAAATAATTTCAGTCTGTCTGTCTGTCTGAACGTTAAGACTCGAAACTACTATACCGATCGGCGTGAAATTTTGTGTAGAGGGATTTTTGGGGCCGGGGAAGGTTCTCTTGATACTAAGAGACCACTTTTTTCTTTGAAAGGGAGACATCCCTCCCCTTGCTAGATGGGGGGGCCCTCATATAATGAAACTGAAATTTATGGTTAACTCAAGAGCTAATTCAAACACGATGGAACCAAACCTGTCAGTGTGGGTTTTCTGGAAGCAAAACGGTACCCATGGTAGTTTGAGACCCCTCTTCTCTCAAGAATGGGGGCTCTCATACAAGTAAAACTAAAATTTCTGCTTAGCTAAAGAACTAATCTAGCAAAATGAAACAAATTTGGCATGCGGGGTTTTCTATAAGCAAACAATGTTTTATAGTTGTTCAACACCACCCTCTTCTCTGCCAGAAGGGGGAACCCTTTAAATAAAACTGAATTTCAGTTGCTTCAAGAATTAACCATGCAAATTCAAGTTCATGACCCTTCCCTTCTCTTAAAGGGGGGCCTCTCATACTAATGAAATTTACATTTCTGCATAACTCGAGAACTAATAAAGCATGGGGTTTTCTGGAGGCAAGAAATGTTTGTATGGTGGTTAGAGAGAGGGCTGTCATACAAATGAAACAGAATTTTCTGCATAACTCGAGAACTAATGTAGCAAATGAAGAGTTAAATTCGGTAATTTGAGAGTAAGAAAGAAAGAAAGAGTGTCTTGTAAGCGGAGCACGGCTTAATCCAAACATGAGAACCATCCTAACAGCCATGCCAATGTGGGGGTCTGTGAGGAGGAGAGGGGGTTGCCTCTCATCCCAATGAAACAGAAATTTCAACCCAACATGAGAATCATCCAGGCAACTGAAACACAAACTGTGTATTTCTCGGGTAGGCAGCATGTTCTGATAGAAGTTCAAACCACTTCTTAGTCAAGAATGTAGGATACTTCTATTACTCTTAGTGCTATATTATACACTAGAAATTAATCTTAGGTTTGCAAGAGAAAATAACGTTCAAACTGACAATTCAATGTGAGGAGAGATCATAGATTTGTACAACTGTATTTTACTTGCAATAGTTAAATCGTTTTTCAATCGGCAGAAAATACCGTACTTCTTGGCTATTTGAGGACATTGTCAATGTAAGAGTCAAATTTTAATTTATCACGCCAAGATATTTAATCTCACGAACGTGATCAATTGTCTCATCATCAATTTTAACAGAGACGTCTTCGATAACTCGATTCCGCGAAATTACCATGAATTAAGTTTTACTTATGTTCAATTTCAGATGTTTGTACTTTAACCATCTACTTAGAGAACGTAAATCTGCATTCAAATGTGAAACGGCCTCCTCGAGGCTTTTAGCTGCAATTAACAACACGGTATCATCAGCAAAAAGATTAATATCACAAAATCGCAAGACTCACCGCATGTCATTAATATATATAATGAATAAAATGGGCCCCAATACACTCCCTTGTGGTACGCCAAGGCAGTTCTCCTCAGGGCTCAAAACAGAATCATTAAAAGCCGTCCGTTGAGTTCTGTCAGACAAATAGCTTTCGAACCTATAAATCCAAAGCGCTTGATTGTATCTGACAACAAGGGCCGAGAAATCGTTTCAAATGCGCGTTTCAGATCCAAAAAAAAAAACAGCAACAATCATAAAGATATAATTTACATTTTCTTTCCATTTTGCTAACACAAAATTTAACGCTGTTTCATAAGAATGGCCTTCGCGATATCCCGATTGTTCCGGCGCAATCAAATTATTACTATTTAAGTACGTCAACAGCTGGCCTTTTACAACAAGTTCCAATTTTTTTTCTAAAGTTTGCAACATGTTAGGACGAAGCTCTTCGGCTTTAATCGTTCCATCGACTTTTTGAATGGGAATAACTAAAGATTCCTTCCAAGCTTGTAGCACGTGCCTAGCAAAATTGTAGCAAATATCAAAACAAACAACTTTGTAAAGCATAGCAAACTTGTAAAAATTATAAATGTACATACATTTGAGCCGAAAAACGTTTTATTCTAATATTCAGAATTTATCGCAGTAGGCTATGTTCAAAAAATAAATTTTCGATAACAATTTCTACAACTTTGTTGAACATACCTGCATGATGCAAGAAAGAATTACTTTCATAAACATTGTAGTGCAATAAGTTTGCAACAAGTTTTGAGAAGTAACCAAAGCCCTAGAGCCACAAATTTCCATTGAAAACCTCATGGCCAGCTAAATTGTTTTACTGGACCACTGTGCAATGACTCCTGGAATGATTATGAATGGATAAAACTCACCTCATCAGAACTGGAAGATTACGAAGGTTGAAAAAACCTAAGCCGGAGCAGACGGAATGGTCCAGGTGATGAATGTTCAGACTAAGGCCGGGATACTAATGCGTCCAATTCACAATGTTGCTCCTCTGCCGATACTGATAATTCTTCAACTGCTAAGGACACCAATGACGAATCTTAAAAAGTTCCTAGGGGATGATGCTGGAGCCGTTCCAGTGTGTAAACGTCAAACAGCCGCTGCTTGCTGTGATGCACGAAATTGGAAACGTACCGTTAACGGAACGTTATGAGGAGACTGAAGCACAAAACAAACAACTTGCACTGCGTGAAGATCAAACATTGATTGATTGTTGAGAACATTAATAAGTTTCATTAATGCAAACTTATTAGTAAAATGCAGTGTTAAGAAAAAAAACTGGTTTCATCACTTGAGAGTCCGAATCACCTGAAGTATCAATGTGTTTTTTTGGCGAGCCCGCCGGTTTCAGTTGAAGGTAAACTTTCTCATACAGTCCATTCCCGAACAACCGTTTATGCCAACCCTAATTGCTGTGTCAAAATTTCCTTCCGAGCTGTTTTATTTAGATATAATAATCACACTGGCATGTTAGACCTGTCATTATGTCAACTCAAGATGTTGCTAAAATAATTCATATTTCCTCTTGGTTTCGATTATGATCTTCGATGATATCAGCAAGCAGAATAAATTGTCTCTTGATAAACGGAGTTATAATGTTATGCATTCTGAAAAAAAAATTCAAAATAATGACTCTACAGAATATGCAAACGGGTTTCAGCTGCAATCAAACAATTATTTGATTATTTTACCATCCCGCAAAACTCACTTTTGTCCTGACATAATGGATGTTGGTAAAATTAGCATGGAAAATTGTTGCCTGTTGCAAATTTAAGGTAATTTTCTTTCGCTCGCAAAAATGATCAGAAGATAAAAACAAAACGTCCATGTCCGATGGGTTGCTATCCATTCATCTTCATCAAGAAAAGTTTCGCAAGACATGCACATGTCACTGAACAGAACCTCCCTTTTGACAGTTTGCTGAGGTCCACTGTGCCACTTAATTGATTCAACAAAGGAGTAACATTACCGGGCTGGTCGACCACAATCTTTTGTCGGCAACAATTATTGATGAGACTTTCCCCGATGTGGGGTATCAGTAGCCATCTCCTCCGCCTGTCGAATTAAATTGTCGGGATTTACTCGGTCCTATTTTTGTTTAACCGAAAAAGTTCACTAGCTACTAATGCTACGAGGCAATGGTTATGTCCCACGGTACGTCTCTATCATCGTCGTCATCCTCGTTGGCCTCACCCATGGGGGTGAAACTGTTGTGATAAATTGACTCGATCCATCATTCTCTTATTAAACGAGTTGACATCACGGCATGGCATGGCGCCGGAGCTGGGTTTTTTTCCAACGCTTCTAAGCAAAGATCTTCATGACTATCCTAGAACAGTCATATGTTTTGGATGCCAATAAGGATGGCTTACAAGATTGCGTTGCCTCAGTGGGGAAACTGTTGCTAGTCAACAGCAACTGGTTGAGTTTTTTCCTGACTTCCATTCGGTTGGTTGTGAATTGTAGGATTCGCTTGTGAAAATACACAAACAAAGCAACGCATTCGCCCTCTGAAATGACACGGAAGTATAACAACTCTTTACACCCTTGTTAAAATTGACCTAGCTCGTTTTAACGCGCATTAATTCCTCTCGAGAACAATTTCAACAACGTCATTCAAACAGGATTTGATTCTTATCTAACAGCTCGTAAAACAATAGCTGGAAATGAGCAGTGCCCTCGGCCCTCGTCTGCATTGCAATCACCAACCGTCCGCCCCTCCGCCTTCCACGGTCCATCATCTTGTGAGTGACACACGTATCACACTTAATTTTGTTTCTAGTTAGCCAGGAAGTTCCTGGAAATGTCAAGCCAAAGGACCACCACCGTATCGTATTCGCATCATCATCATCATCCCCCTCGCCGGGACTAGAAGGAAACAAAGGGAGAAAGTGCCACCGAGTTTAGTAAGTAGGTATGCTCGACCGACCGACCGACCGACTGGCATGACTCGGGCCCGAGTACCGAAACTATTTATTTCCATCACACACCATCATTACGGCGAGTGGTCCGGACGCGCTTTATCTGCTGGAACACATCTTTATAGCTGCATTTTTATGATAAAAATGAAGTTACACTTTTACGAGCACACACGGCTTCGCAGCGCTAGGAGTCGAGGATATCCATTAACATTTTCCGGAATGTCATGCCACACATGTTCTGCACTGGAGGCAGCAGCAGCAACAGCAGAAGTAGTACGCTTCAAAATGCAAGAGGTGAGAAATGAAGTTTCCCGTCATCCGGAAGAATTGATATGAAGGAACAACACCATCTGACTGCCGTTTTCCAGGCTGTGGAATGACACCAGCAGAAGCAGCAGCAGCAGCAAGCCAGTCACCAAAAGACAAAGACATGTGTCTAGTAATGGTGGGTTAGAGTGAATTAAATTAGGATATGCTTTGTGGTGTCCTTTTCAATTATACATCATGTCGGATAGATGAGAAGGAGTGATGGTTTGACGGAGGGACAGGTTAATGCAGCAACTACCGGGGGGAAATTAAGGAAATGGAAGTCCTGCCTGGAATGATAATTATTTCAGGTTGTTGTTTCGGTGATCTCTCAACTGTGGCTCGGAGCAAAATTCTCCCACATAGTGATGGTCTCATTTTAAAAACAAGCATCGCAAAAGTCAGCAAGCAAACCCATTAATCACCTTCGAAGAAGGCTTTCAATCTGTAATTTATTGGCAGATTAGTAGCCGTCGGTGCTGGCAAATGAAGCTCGTTAAGTCCAGAAAAAAAAAACATTGGCTAAAGAAGGAGCAACAAAAACGGGTCAGAACCATACTCTCAAATAGGCCATAATTCATGGGCTGCGACTGTCGTCTTAAAATTTCGGTTGCGGGGCTACCTGAGATCTTGCCGGGCCCCCAAAATGACCGATTTGATAAGCAAGAGAAAAGGTTTCCGTTTGACTCCTTATCTTAATGGAAGTGTTTTTCGACGAGCTATCGGGTCGATTGTGGGGTTTAAGTTTTGAATGGATTCTTTAGCGGTGAAATTTTTGCTATGCGGTTTGGTTCGAGGAAACGGGGATGAGGAGGGACTCTATGTGATGGTATGTCAAGTCAATGTTGTCATCGGAAAGGATCCTTCTTACTAAACGCTGTTATGCTAGAATCAAATACTTTGTTGATGCTCCCTCAAACAATACCTGTTTGTTCCGAAGTATATGTGTTCAATCTTATGATGAACAACTGGATAGACAGCATAACTAGTTGTTTGTTGTCCAACCCAATTTCACATCATACTGAAATATTGGTTGTGATAAGATACAACTTGGAATAAATTTAAATACCGTCCCAGTTTAGACGATTTGCAAAGTATTCGCATTAATTCACGCATGGACTATCTTCAAATTAATTATTTAGTGGCGGTCTAACTGGAATACCTCTTAACTCTTTCCTTTGCAAATTTGCTCGTAGATGGTGCCAGATGTGTTGAAGGGCTTACTAAACTGGTCACATGCACAGATCGCTTGCGAGGCAAGAAAATTCTTGGCAAAATTTAACCAGTGTCTTCTTCCGGATGATCTCAGGAACGACCATCCTGGATTGAGCGACGTAGAACGTTCATCCCCTCTTCTTTTTAGTTTCGACTCGTAATCCATGATAACGTACACCAGATCTGATGTACCGAGGTTAGTCAGGGTGACTGTTTTAATCAGTTGTTAGGAAATCGTTTTAAAACTCCAACATTTTCCAAATTATTTCACTTTTAATGATACAAACATGAGCTCTATCTATCTAGCTAATGATTTGATGCAAAAATCATGATTGATTAACAATATATGACTGTCATTTAGAAAATTGAAAATGACTTAAATATTTACCTGCACCTAGTTATTAAGAAAAAGCACCATAAAAAAAACCAACTAAATTATTATGGCCTGTGCCAAAAATTAATGTGTGATCAGCATTAAAAATTTAAAAATAAGCAATAAAAGATGAAAAAAGATCTTCGTTTAATCTAATTTTGACCGCTAAATCTGTCAAATAAAGCAACAGCTATTAGTATATGTGCAAATAAATATGGCTTGATTTTCGCCAAATGATGAAATATGAGCACTAAACTACTCGCATATCTCTTGGATTTTTATTTGATTTTCCTATAAAAATCCTATAAATAACTGAATTACCACAATAAAACTACAAGGTACAGCCCAATGGGGTTGTACGCAAAGTTGACGTAGGACTACGAAGCAATTTGCAATCTAGATCGCTTGATTGTTCAAACGTTTCGTTCCAAATCTAATTTCCATACACTGAACATTTCGCACTACAACCTTAATTATTTGATATAGGCTGTCTTGATACCTACATTCATACGTCGTGCTTTCATTGGAAATAATATGAATGACATATGATATCAAGATATTCTATATCTCTAGGACATTTAGATATTCTATATCTCTAGGTCATTTAGGACACTTTTATCAAGAGGATGGTTTCAATTAGCTCCAACTGCATACGGTTTCTTCTATGCCTATGCCAAATGTGCCAATGTTGAAGATATTTCAGCTTCGGAACACGAAAGCCCCAGCGCTCCTAAAGACATGTCAACTTTCTTTCCCAGTTGTTAAAATTTTAGATGAGATAGTAAAATGTAGATTAGACTATTTAATCTATTTCTTTATTAATAATAAATAATATGTTAATATGTATGTTATATACTTTTGTATTTTTTAGAATTGTTTAAAGTCAAAGAGATACAAGCAATTTCAGAATAGTAGTAGTGTAGGAATGGTTCAAACATAGACATAACTCATTGAACAACTCTCACTGCTAAACATCGTTGATAAAACACTATCGACATAAGTGAAACACACTGTGATGGCAACAATGTTAACAATGTATTCATGTAAAACAAATTTTAAATCAGCATGCGCGCAACAGCCATAATATTTACTGATAACAAATTAAATTTGGCTACTTTTCATGTTCGATGAATGATTTCCGAGTATTGTTTCTGTTCAAGAGAATAATAAGCAATATTTGTTTTTTTTTTAAAGTTTTCCATGTTTCTATTTTCAAGTATTATTTTGAGTTTTCCATTTATTCAAGTAGTCATAATTTCGACATAACGTGCAGGAGTCCCATAAAGCATTTATAATTATTAGAGATTAATGAATTTATTCTTTCTGACATTTTGATAACCGCCATGAAAATGACGCTTTGTTGGAAAGCCTGCTATTTGCTTGACGAAAATAATTTAAGATTTCCTACCTCGAGTTGGAGGACCTTCTCCAGCGTCCCAACCAGTAGGCGACGCATTATCTTCGGCCGCTTTCCTTTTTGCCCGATAACAGCGAGCTCTCTCGATAGCGGTTCTTGGGTGGACGCTCATTTGCAACATTTCACTTAGACTTTCTCAAAATTATTTGATTTCTATCGAATGGTAAGGACATTCAAGGCACTAGAACGTAAGAAACACTCTGGAGCACTAAGTGGAATTTGAAGAGAACATTACCAGTATTAAACAACTAGTTATAAGAGAATAATGACGGTGACCGCAAATAGTGAGCAGCGATTGCAAAAAAGCAAGCTTCAAACAAGTTATTTAGCTATTTTTTATGTAAAATACTGAATCATTTTATTAAATATTTATTATATACCATCAGCAACTAATCCGCCATGCACAACTAGGAACCACTACGAACTGAACCTCCTTCTATACAGTAAATGTGTGCACATGGTTGGTTAGCCGTGTTGCAGTTCGGCTCGAGTTATCCGTTATAGAATCTCGTTCGTTGGTTGTTCAAGGCTCTTTTCATTTACTACGGGACATGGCGTTCAAAGCAATGCCATGTTCAGCCGCGGTAATGGAAATTTACAACAGCACAAATTCAACCAAACAAACTGTTTAATAAGCAAGCTGATTTGGTCGTACTGAAAAGGACGGATTAGTTAACCGGGAAGGGAAACATGGTTCAACGTGGGATTTCTTCTTGGGCTTCTTGTTTCAGCGCCTCGTCGTTGCTTTTGCAGGTGACGTGAGACGATCCATGTCTCGTTGTTGTCACGGGTGACATTTCCCGCCATCTCGTAGGCCTCAGCAGCTATGTTTCTCGCAATGAGCTTGACACAAGAGCAAACTGCTGCAACGCCTCTCTGAGCAACAACTGCTCACCAGTGCACCCTTCAAGGTGTTTGCTTCCGTCAGCTACGTTCCAACCACCTCTGCACAGCTCTACGACTGTCGTAAGACTGAATCAAAGTTTTCTGCTAAGACCTCTTATGTGATGGCTTCGGATGCTATTGCATGAAAGAAGGCGGTACTAACGAAGACAATGTGATACCAATTGCATCAAAGGGGACGACCTTCAGTTATTGCGCCACAATAATTGGTTTCAAATTAGTGCACAACAGACGGATGATTTGATGAAATATGCCTTGCTGCCACCACCAACAGCTAATCCAGTATCCACTAATAGGAACTACAACAAACTCAACCACATGGTCGGTCTGATGAGTTGCAATTCGGTATGAATTATCCGTTTTAGAATTTCGTTCGTTGGTTGGTTCAACGTTGTCATTTACTCTGAGACGCCTCTGGGATGTTCAGCCGGGACGCGGTAATTTAAATTTCAAACAGCACAAGAGAAAAATTCAACCAAATAAACTCTTTATATGGTAAATTGATTTGGGCGTCCTGAAAAGGACGGATTTAGTAATGACGGGGAGATATATGGTAGGCGATTGAACTTGGGCTTTCTTACTTGGTTCAGCTCCTCGTCATTGCGAGTGGCCGTTTGCAGGTGACGTGGGCTGATTTTCCAGCCAACTCGTAGGCTTCAGCAACCATGTTTTCGCAGCGAGGTTGACGGGAACATCGGCACCAACTCCAAACTGCACCAACGCTTCTTTGAGCAACGACTGCTCACCAGTGCACTCTTCAAGGTGCTTGCTGCCGCCAGCTGCGTTCATGTAGCCTCTGCACTGCTCTACGACTGCCGAAATACTAATGTAAAATGTGAAGGTGTACCTGTTTTATAACTTTCGTGGCTGGTTAGGAGATGTTCGTTACTTAAATATGAAATCTGCTCTAGGAAAAAACTGTGCATTTGGTAAATTCACTCTGACAAATCGGCGTTATAAGACATCACCTTGTATATGCGTTAATTTCAATAGTAGAATGTTTGAAAACAATAGATTTAAATATTGGAATCGAAGCGTAGAAAATGTTCCGATCGATTGAGGCAAAATTTTTGGAAATCAATCGAGGAATGACTTAGTTGTTAACGTTCAAAACCTAAGCATATTGCGTGACGCTCCAAATTTTTGTACTCGCAACGTTTAGCGCTGTATTAAAAACAAAGACGTAGTCCTACGTCAAAAAAATCATATGTCCTAGGTAGTAGATACAGTAACCCATTTTTAAATTCAAAAATAATTTGATATCGTGAGAACATGCCTATTAAATCATCAAAAACACCATTTAAAAACTAAATGGGTCCTAGAAATAAGAAACAAAATACATGCATAAAATTAAAAATGAGCCATGTTGTGATGTGTTTTAGGACAAATTAAAAATTGTCATATGCAAGTGGTAAAATGAGCAATGAATATTGAATTAAGTGTGCAATAGACAAGCTAGATGTTCACTGCAAATAGACTTATGAACCTGCTACACCCAAATAAGAGTTGCTGGAGCTTCTACAATTGATATTCTAATCAAATCAAGCATAACTTTTCAAATAGACGTGTCTCACATTTGATAGTAATTGAGGAAATGAGGTAGAAGTTCCAGATGTTTTCATTAAATCCTACTTAACTGTACTTCAAGTTTTATTTGATCTGTTCATTCAATCATGGTTTAATAAAATATAAAGAAGTTAAAATCCTGGTTTACATTCACTTTTGCTCTATTTTTGAGAGAAATAACACATACACCGGATTGCCTCCATACCATACACATACAAACATCATGTTAAATACGTATTTCAGAACGTTAAGCGCAGTTACGTTGGCTTGCTGAGTAATGTATCTCAACTATTTGATTAACATTTAAAAATATCAGATAGGTAGCATAATAAATTTGGCGCTCATAACCTAATAATGTTGATAATAGTTTTTGGCAACGTTCTACTACATTAAGCGTGTTATTAATGACAGGATAGAATGAAAAACTCGATTTGTTTACATTTGCAACATACGTCCTTGTGAAAATTTATGCTTGAAATGATGTTTTGAGTTTACCAATAATTATAAGATTGTCGCTTGTACGGAAAAAATGTTGTTGGTAAGGAAGATCATTTAATGTGGTCACTACATATAAATACGGTTGTAAAATGTATCCAAGGGCCAAGGGAAAGTACAAAAATCAACTTGTGATAATTTTGAAATAGTCATCAAACCATTATCCATGTTCAGGTGCACATATCAAAACAGCAATCGGAAATTAAAAAAAAAACATATGAGCCATTTTATAATATAATATTTATAAAATAATATATAAAAAGACATTTCATATGAATGGCTCACATTTTTCAATCAGATGGTAACAATGCCTGATAAACTGAATGTTAAAGTTTGTAAGAATAACCCCTTCATAACTTCCCATGAAATTAATCAGTTTAATCTGAAAGTTTTTATAATGGAGACAATGTCCGGAAATACCAGCATCTGTCAGTTCCTGAGCATCCCTAACTCTTTTATGTCCAGATTAATTTACGTAAAAAGACATGAGTTTTGTGATAAGAAATCTCAAAAACATATTACTTGCTCAAAGAAGTACATTTCCTTAAATACCGAAAATATTAGACCGCCGGCGGGAATGGGCAACTGAGCAAAATAAAAAGACATTTCTTCAAAACCGCTCGAACTATTCATTCCTCATGATGAAAAGCGTAAAAACAGTTTTGTTTTGTCTGTATAGGCACAATTTTATGCCACATTTGCGACATTTGATTTGCGTTTCCGATTTTCACTCCTGATTTAACTTTTTCTCTGAACGAGGTAGAATTTCTGGAAAGTGATCAAATCTGCCATATCATGTATCAGCAGGTGGAAGGTACTCCCGCCTTGGAATTGATTTCTGCTTCGTAGTGATCTTACGTCGTCGACAAGGTGGCCTGGGGGCTGGAACACTGTTTGCACTCAGCTTTAAAGTTCGGTAGCTGGTACAATTCACAAGATGAATAAATCTTGTACACTGGTTTAAACAGCACTTTCGCATTCACCATAGCCAAACCCAGCAGATGATACATCAAACAGTGTGTATACTTGTTTGTTTAACATTTCACAGTTTAAAGTTAACAGTTTTCAACATTAAAACACATACTTTTGGCCCATAGCCAGCAAAGGTAGGGATGTGTAGAAATTATCGCAATACATTATTTGACTTCTGATATCCGGAAGTATTTTTGATAGCCGCACCACTACATTTGCTGCTGCCCCCAAGTCAGGAGTTCCCGGTAACCCCAAGTTATCACTAGCTTCGCGATAAATTTCAAACTGGTACGAACATCCATACGAATCAATCAAAACAAAAAGCTTTAAGCCCCATTTTGAGGGGTTTGTTTTCCAAGTACTGTCGAATAAGTGCTTTTATCTTGAAGGCACACAATTACGTATCTAAGCAAAGATGTTGAGTGGCATGTACTCCAGGATGCCATCGAGAAAGTATAAGAAGCATATGAACTGTGTGTCCAGTTCCTCAAGCTGTTCCAAACAGGTTCATCAAAATGTAGGTCTGATTCCAGAACGACCGGATTTCTTAAACGCCGCTTTAATTTGATGTTCTGAAATACTGTAGACTTATACCTTGTTCAGACTACAGAGCTATAACATGTTAAAACGTTTGTTAAATAATTTCAACAAGAAATTCGGGGATGTTTCAGGTCTTACGATTGGCCTCGACTTCCCTTTGCTGATCATGAAATCCTTAGCGATGTCTTTTTTCAGTTTTTTGGATGGGGTGGTAATGTAAACGATTCGTCCGCTTCAGAGTCGTGAAGACCATCGTTATCACTATCACCAAAGTCATTTCCCGCATCAGGTTCCTCATCAGTTTCGAACTCGGCTTCCTGCGATTCAAACGCCTCCTTAGCCTGCCGTTCACTCAACAGGGACAAATTTCCTCTTGATGAGTGTTTTCATTGTGAGACGCGAAATCAAAATCTATAGAACATTAAGAAAACAAGACCGAATGACAAATTTTAGAAAAAAAAATCATTCACTACAACAAAGATTTGTAGTTTGCTCAAATGCCCAACCCCGTCTAAAATCGGCTTACACTTCCCTCCAAAATACAGTATATTAAAGCGAATTTCACAACAATACTTTATTCCTAACTAGATGTAGTACATTTAAACTACTTACCTCTGAATTTTATTTCCTATGAAAGCTAACAAACCTGTGATGATTTTCCGATTATGTTACAGTATCGAACACAAAATAGTTTTTCCCGCGTTTTCCTCGACTTTTGAAGTTAAGTTTAGATGAATTTCACCATCTAACAGGACACTGTTTACATATAAACAATGTGTGTGTACGATAGCTAAGCACATTTTGAAGAAATCCTAGTATGAGTGGTACCATACACAGAAAAAAATAATTAATTTTAATAGGCACGTAACATTTCCCCTCGTGTAATTCCAAGTCAAATGAGCGTAAACAACGATATTGTTTGCAATCTTTCATACAACAGGCTTGATTCAGGCGTTATCTGACTTAAATTTACTTGAAATATCTCATTATTTTCTGCAAAATCTAGCATTCTCTTTATGTGCATTAGATAACGCAGAAAATTCAGTGTTTCTTTTTATCTGTGTATAAAAAGCCTTTGATAATTTTAGAGGCATTTTATTGAAAGCCGTCTAGAGGTGGGATTGGTAACTAGAGGGTTAAGGTTTACAAACGGTAATCATCATATTGAAAATAAAAACCTGTTTAAGACACCGGCACACAGTGATCAAAAAAGTCTTTTTTCACGGCGAAAATAATAACTCGTAGGAGTTGCGTTTCCGAATCATGGTGTCCTTCTACAAAGTTGTACCTAAACATGTTCTCCATCTTGTGGTGGTAATTTCGTAGTTCCAAATTTTACCGCTAGAGTGGCGTTGTACCTAACTTTTGAACGCAACACAATAGAAGGATGATGTCAAACGCAAATTTGAAGGGTATATGATTTCAAGCAACTTTGCTACAAACACTATTTTTCCAGCTTTTCATATGACCATGAAGGAGCAATTTTTCTGCTTTAAGTCAGGGTGTCTCTGAAAAATTAGTTTTTTTTTATTATAACTTTTTTTCTCATTTTGAGAAAAAGTTTTCTTAGAACAAATTATAGAAAACATTATAGCGCACATTCTTGCCAAACTGTTTTCTAATACAGCATATCATTTGAATGTTACGGGTAATTTTAACTAAAAACAATCGTTTTTTCTCATTAAAACGCGCTTCAGGCTGTTTATTCACGACTGGATCATTCGGCGCTTGTCCCTTGCTTTAGCTCGGAGTTATTTTGCTGGTGTAGATTAGGGTGTGCCAAAAAAAATGAGTTTTTTCATTCAAACTTTTTAGTTTCAATTGTTAGGAAAAAATAATCTTCAGACGAAGAGAAGTGAAAAATGTGATGCATGTTTTTGCCGAACTAAGTCTTTGTGTATACTTTTTTTAGTTCAAGAATTAGGGTTAATTTTAACGAAAAACATGATTTTAAACAGTCCTTGCTCGTGTGCCTCAGGAGTACCCGGGCTCATTTATATAGCAATTAGAACAAGAATTTGATGATTTTTCGGCCAATTCTCGCCTAAACAATCGTAAGGTCAAAAAAACGCATGTTTTTGGTTAAAATTACCCGTCACTTTTAAATGATAGCTGTATTAAAAAATTGTTCAGAAACCACTTTTTCTTAAAATAGGAAAAAAAAAGTTATAATAAAAAAGCTCATTTTTTCAGAAACACCCTGACTTAAAGCAGAAAAATAGCTCTCTCATTGTCAAATGAAGAGCTGAACAAATAATGGCTTATGCAAAATTGCTTGAACTTATATTTCCTACAAACACATAATCTTTCTATTGTGTTGCGTTCAAAAGTTAGGTACAGCACCACTCTAGCGGTAAAGTTTGGAACCACGAAATAACCACCACAAGATAGAAAACTTGTTTATGTATAACTTTGTAGAAGACTGCAAGCACTAGGTGTCAAGTCATCCGAATACCACTTCGATCACCCGGAAGGGCTTGTTGTTGTTGCCCAGAAATTGCATCGGGATCCGCTCAATAAAAAAGTAAGTTGTGAAGTTTTACATGTTTAAGGCTTCGACTGTGTTTAAGCGTGGTGTGGATGAGTGGATTAAGTACAAGGACGTTTAAATGACGAATTATGTTCGTCAATAATACGAATTCACTGGCGTTTTTACCAATCTGCTTTGAAAAAGGTAAGCCATTAAAATGAGTAGTATTTTTCTATAAACTTAATGTAGAAGGAGATGTTCGCTCATCACCATGAGGCACCAAGAGTGGTCAGTAATGTTATGAAAGGTAGAATGAAAGGTATGATGAGAAAGTGTTGAAAGTCCCGTCAGTTTACGGTAGATTGAAAATTGAATAGAAGTATTGAAAATTGAGTGAAAGGGCATGGGTAAAGTAGTAATCGAATCAAGGACGTCACCTTTGCGTAAGCATACCACTGCGGGGTAGGTCAAGGCGCGGACGAATCCGCCACCTCAACAGGTAAAATTAAAAGTAACAGGTAAAAGTTGGATCACGCTCATGTACCACTGATAGCTTTGTGATAGTTTCTAGCGGTAGTTTGTACACACCGCTTGTTTGATGTGTACATGGGAGCAATGCTGTAAAATGTCATTTCGTGCAATCGGATAAATTTACCGATAACTATGTTCAACAGTAGAATTCATGAATATGATGTATGATAAAATTGAAGATCTTGGCAAATTCTACAACTTTGAACAACAGAACCGTCTCCCATTTGTCTTTTCACCTCTAAACCACTCACCACATACTACCAGAACGTCCGTGGGCTGAGAACTAAAACAAACACACTGCTCCTCTCTCTGCTGGCCAGCGATTTCGATATTGTTATTCTTGCGGAAACGTGGTGGCACACCAAAATCGCTTCCGCAGAATTAGCATGTAACTACGCTATTCATCGATACGACCGCAATGCTTCTACCAGCAATCTACGAAGAGGTGGTGGCGTACTGATTGCTGTAAAATTGGAGCTGAACTGCACGGCCGTACATCTGGTGGATTGTGATAGTCTGGAACAAACGGCTGTTCGAGTTGTTTTTCCGAAATTTTCATTATTCGTTTGCTGCATTTATTTTCGACCAAACAGTTGTCCTGAGAGCTACGCAAGGCACGTGGAATCAGTCAACCAAATTCAAAGTCAAGCCGACCCCCGTGATGTAATCGTATGCTTTGGAGACTACAATCTACCAAATTTAATCTGGCGATTTGATGAAGAGGGTTTGGGATACTTGCCAACGAATATGTCAACGGAACAGGAGCTTGCCCTAGTTGAGTCTATGTTGTCAGCGGGCCTCTATCAGGTGAATGATCTTCTGAACGCGAACGGAAGGCTACTTGACTTGGTATTCGTAAGTGATCCATGTATCATAGATCTCTTCGAGGCTCCATCTGATCTTCTAATAATTGACGCTCATCATAAGCCATTCGTTTTAACTGTGGACGCCCGTTCTCGTGAAGATGATTCTCTATCCGGCATCACACCGTGTAATGATCTGAACTTCAACCGCTGTGATTATCAAGCCATAAATGCAATGATTGCCTCCCAGGATTGGAACCAGCTACAGAACAACAACTCAATCGATGCCTCAGTTACCACATTCTATGGAACTATCCATCAAATCATCCAGGCTACTGTTCCTGAAAAACCTCCTAGGCCTTCTAAACAGTTTAGCCAACCTTGGTGGACGCCACAACTCCGCAATTGTCGTAACGAAAGATCAGGAAACGGTTCTTCCGCAACAGGAATTCTACAAACACGAGAGAGTTGAAGCTTGCTGAAGTGGAGTACACTCATCTGGAACATATTAAAGGGTGTATTTGATAAAAATGGCACACACATATATACTCAACAAAATTAAACTGATTATCGGATTTTCTTGAAATGTTCAGGGAATGAAGAACTACTAATGAGTTTTGATTGACAACATTTGTTTTATTCAATTTCGTCTCCCATCCCGAATTCCCGCACCTTCCTTTTCACTCCACCCATCAAATTTTGTACAACCGATTTTCCCAGTGTTTTTGTTGTTTTTACCTAAATTTTCTTCAATTCTAGCTCTGTTTTTATAGTTTTGGGATGTTTGCGAAGTTCCGTTTTCATAATTGCTCACAATTTTTCAATTGGACGAAGTTCCGGTGAATTTTGTGGGTTCATATCCTTTGGCACAAAATTGACTCCGTTGGCTCGGTACCACTCCAATACGTTTCGAGCGTAGTGGCAGGATGCTAGATTAGGCCAAAACAGAGTTGATCCTTTGTGCTTCTTAATGAATGGCAAGAGACGCTTCTTAAGGCACTCTTCCGTGTAAATCGCACCGTTTATTGTTCCGGAAGTGATGAAGGGAGCACTTGTTTCACCACATCCGCAAATCGCCTGCCAGATTAGAAACTTCTTTGCAAATTTCGATAGTTTCTTCTTTCGAACATCCTCCGGAACATCGAACTTCGACTTGGCAACGAAATATTCTTGCCCAGGAAGTAGACGGAAGTCGGCCTTGACGTATGTTTCGTCATTCATCACGATGCAACCGGATTTGGTGAGCAGCTTCGTGTAAAGTTTCCGGGCGCGGGTTTTCGCAGTGATGTTTTGTTTTTCATTCCGGTTTGGGGCTTTTTGCACTTTGTAAACATGTAACCCAGCACGCTTCATGGTTTTCTGCACAAAACCGACTGACACCTTAGACTTTTTAGCGACATCTCGAATTGACATGTTTGGACGGTTCTTGAATTGTTGTACGACTTTCCTGGCCATTTTACTGTCCATTGTTCCACTTTTACGACCACTCCCTTCCTTCCTTTGGACACTCAGACGCTCCTTGAAGGTTCTTATTACACGAGACACAGTTGTATTTGCAATTCCAAGCCTTTTAGCAATCCACCGGTGGGACGCCCCTGGATTTTGATTGTGAGTGCACAAAATTTTCTCTCGGACAATTTCTTGTTTCGACGACATGACTGGAACTACTAAATGTATAACTATGAAACTTGGCAGATGTAAATAATACTCTATGGATAAGATCTACTCAAATTTCTAGGTTTTTTTACTTATACGATTCAAAAGTTACAGAAGATTTTCTGTGTGCCATTTTTATCGAATACACCCTTTAGTTTCCGTGAGTATGTCAACAGTATCCAAGCAAATTTCAGACAAAACCCTCCTTCCTTCTGGACCTACATCAACCATCGTAAGAGTTCTGCCAGAGTTCCCGTTGATGTTTCCTACATGTCTCATTGCTCTTGCTCGTTGGTTACAGCTGCGAATCTATTCGCCGAGTTCATTCGGTCCATATACGACGGCAACCCACCCAATGTCGCAGCAATACTTGGAATGTCTTCCATCGTATAACCTTCGACTTCCTCAAGTCATTTTCAGTGATGATGATATTCAGAAAGCTCTTAGCGCTGTCGATTCATCTAAAGGTCCTGGTCCCGATCTCATTCCGCCCGTCTTTGTCAAAGAATGTGCTCAGTCGCTGTCTGTTCCCGTCGCAGCGATTTTCAACCGATCCTTGATCGAAGGAGTATTTCCGGAAGCTTGGAAACTGGCATCAATAATTCCAATCCACAAGGCTGGAAACACACATTGCGTGGAGAATTATCGACCGATATCTATTTTTAAGTCGAGTCGTCGAGTGGTGCTACAAAGGTTGTTCATTTTCGACGTGCTCAAGTGCAACATCGACTGTAGCAGTCTTCTCAAAAATATGAGGTTTTATGTACCTACTCGTCAGCTCCAAAGTCGGCAACTGCTGTGGATCCCCAGCAATCGAACAAATTACGGCCCGAACAATCCACTGGATTTATGCTCCAGACGTTTCAATGAAGTGTGTGACTGTTTCGATTTTAATGTTAGCAAAGTAGTTTTTAAATTTATAATTAAGATTGTCGATTAACCAGTCTGTGCAACTTTTGTGTCGAAGATGTTGTCAAATAAATAAATAAAAGAAATAAATAAATATCATTTGAATATTCAGATATTGCTCTCTCACGTTTAAGGTTTAACAGTTAGAACAATACATTGTGAATCACATTTTTGGAACTAATCAAGCAGCACATTTTTTTGCATAGGTGCTATTGTGAAAATCAGTTTCTGGAACGAGTTGTTGGCAAATTTAGAGCATTGGGTCAAAATGACTTTTTACAGCACTGCATGGGAGAGGAACCTTCTCCATTTGGATTTGATTTTACACACAACGTCTGATATTACTGAAGTTTTTTTCTCGTCATCTCTAACGTAGATACCTCGAAGAGAAAGACCCAATCCAAAGTCACGAGTACGAATCTCACCCCCAGATAGGTTAAAAAAAATCCCCAAAAGGTTTTTGAGGTGACTACGATGAGATGAACCAGCCCAGGGCTGAAAATCACAATATTCAAGGAACTAACTAACTGCAGAAGAATATTGTAGAGAACATAACAGTGCCAATCCTATTTACATTTACTCACATATGAGTGACTCCACATTTGGCAAAAATGAATCACAAACGACTCAAAGTTGAGTAAAATTGGTGTTAGTGCACAGCATCATTCAGTTGAATTTTTTTTACATTACTGAGCAGATGATGATCAAAACGATGTATTTCTTCGAACATTAGTGTTTGGTTAAAACAAGTTCCCGAAAAAAAAACTCACAAGCAGCAAGAACCGTTACAAATTGTCTCCACAGTCCAGCAACGTTTGTTTGGGATTAATTGCCTCCCCAATATCTAAAAGCATCTGTGAGAACGGCGCAACCAACCGTCCATTTGATCGCCGGCTCAATTGCAATAAAATTATTAAATTAATTTCCGAATTAAATCAATAAACTTATCTCCCCGCCGTTGTTTCCAGTTGGGTTCCGAAAACCCACACGGCTTTTAGTCCCGACTGGTGTTGAGTGGCAGACAGCAGTCGTGAACGGAAGCTTTCAGACAGCCAACCAACCGACCAACGCAACTCGAAGAAACACGCTCTGGATGTGTCAATCCTTGGGGGAGATTGGTCCGAGCTACAACAGCCACAACAGAAGTGGTAGGAATAGTGACGATACAACAATTTATGAGAACTTTATTAACGTCCGTCAGAGTTGGATCTCGCGCCTACCGGACGGTCAGCTTGGGTGCACGGGATTGAAATGTGAATTTGCTGCTTGCTGTCTTTGGTTCTGTCTTTCGGAAATGCGAGCGCGGAATGAGGGGGATTATAATTCGTTGACCTGTTTATCCGATTATTTCTACCCGTGTGTAGATGTGAATGTGCCTTACTACCCAGAAGACAAACAGCAGCAGCCGCAGCACCATCTTTAAGCTTCAGCCGCTTCTAGGCTCTTTGCGGTCTGGGTGCAGTTGATACTTCTATCCTGATAGCATGATCCGTTCGTGGTAGATGTATTTAGCTTTGGGAATCAATTTACTTCTTAGCGTTAATAATCGCTGGAATAGGTTTAACCATGCGTAGGATCCGACACAGGAAGGACAGGACAGCAGCTTATACAGGCAAACGTGGGAACTCGTTTGGATGAAGCGATTGAAAGGGATTACCGCATGTTCTTTTCTTCGAAGCAAATCCCATTTCTTACAGCCCAATAGTAATCATGCATTCTAATTTCAGTAATTGATGCTTAACCAAGTGAAACACATCAGCAAAATAACCAACTAAACCAACCACAAAGTACAAGTTCAGCAAACCGACGCATTGTCTCTCGATACGACTTCGGTTCTACCAGCAAATCGATTCCTTCCGAAAAAGAAACCCAACTTCATCATGAAACTTTTCACGACCAAGTGTATTTTGCTTCCAATATCGGGCACACGGCTTACATAAGAAGTGGCAGTCGGGTGGGGTGGAGGTACGAGTGGCCAAAGAAAAAAAAATACTCACGCAGCTCCTCCGGGCGGAAAAGCTTCTTAGATATTCCAATCTCATCCGCGCTATCTGTAACTATAATGGCCTCGTTTCCGTTCCGTTTCTTTGTTTCCTCCGCCCCGTGTCGAGGCGAGTGGTGGAGAATAAGGTGCCAAGTTGCGCAACAATAAAATCATTTGTTGGAATCTCATTTCACACACCTTCTGGCCACGTGGAATGAATAGATCGGTTTATTTTGTTGGTGAGTCGATTCACGGAGAACACGGTTTGGTTATTTCTAGACAAAGGTATATTTGCAGTGATGACAGATAATCAAGCTGGGGAAATTTGGTCCTGCGCTCTTTATTATCAGGACATGCAACCAAATGGGAGGTTAGCCCATAGTTCATAGGAGAGTAGTCCATAGTTTATTTAAAATATATCTTTAATAAGCTAAAATGTAGCGTTATATTTTATGGAAGATCCATAAAGGATAATCCATAAACATGTTACAAATGATCCATAAATGGTTCAAAAGCGTTTCTTAAACTGAAAATATTGATCCTCAGAATATATCCTTTATGCAAAGAAATATATGCACATGATCCAAAAATTATTCAGAAGGTTCCACAAATTAATTGAAAATGGTCCATATGAGTGAAAAATTGATCCCTAACTACGTTTCTATTCAGGTGCAGCTTCAATTTTGCCAAGATTGTGTGTGCCCTACTAGTGCTAGAAATACCAATATTGTGACATGCTTGATTTACAATTTCTTTGCCTCATATTTGTTCGAGAAGTAATTTTTTTCATTAATCATTTATTTGTACATGCTTTATCGAATCAACTTTACAGACCCAAATTTTCATATTTTTAAACATCATTTATCTTAAAACTTAAGTAAGGGGGATAGAACCGATTATTCGTGGCTGTCTTGAGGTTGATAGGAAATACAAATTACGGATGGGAAAGAAGGCGGGAATTTAAAGTATGATTTACATACCACATTAAATGTAGATTCTAAATTATCTAAACATTTATAACTACGCATTTTATGGTTTTCTTTTGACTTGAACATTTTTTGGAAAAGAAAGAAACACACACATACACAGATAAAAAAAACGTTAAGTTAACATACAGGTTAAACTAACTACAATCTTAGGCTAATGTTAGTCAAAAACACATAAATGAGTTTCATGTACTCCAAATCACGTACAGCCAAAATATCTCGAATTGGCACATTGGGTTGTCTCGAGCCCGAAGGGATTCATAAAGCTCAGATCTGACTCCACGACTCAGCACAAGACCAAATAACGTGATCTGCGTCCTGATAGCCTTGTCCACACTTACAGAGATTGCTGTCGCTCAGCCCAACCCGGTATAAATGAGCGTTCAAAGAATAATGACATGAGGCGAGACATGACACGAATGAAGTCTCGACCCGCATCCATACCCCAAAAACAAGATTTCTTCAACACCTTTGGGATGATAGTATGTTGCCATCGCCCCAAATCTCCTTTACTCCATTTATACTGCCAGCTGACGAGTTACTGTTGACGAAAAATAGGAAAAAAGTCGTTGAAGGCGATTTGTCGATCACAAATATCGCCTTCCATAGCGCCCACCTTTGCAAGCGAGTTCGCTTTCTCATTGCTTGGAATTGAACTATGAGATGGGACCCATACAAAGGTGATGATAAAATAACGCGAAGATAAAGCACATATAAGCTCCTGTATTTTCATGAGAAAATACGAGGAGTGCTTTACCGGCCTCAAGGAGCGAATAGCCTCTATAGAACTGAGACTATCCGTGAAAATGAAGTACTGATCCGGTGAAAGTGAGGCAACAATTTCTAGCGTAAAGTGTATTACCGCTAATTCAGCGACACATACGGAACAAGGAGCTTGAAGTTTACGATTGGCGCTATAAATTTCAATAAATATTCCAAAGCCTGCTGACTCCTCTATCAAAGATCCGTCAGTGAAGAACGATTTAATGAAATCAACTTGGCCAAACTTTGCATCAAATATTACCGGAGAAATCATGGACGATGATGCTCTGGAATCCCATGAAGCTCCTGCTTCATGGATAGATTAAAATGAACCGAATTGTCGAGATCGGAGAAGCAAACACGATTGGAAATGTTCGGCGAAGGGCTGACATCCTGTGTTATGTACAAATGGTACAAAGTCATGAAGCGAGTTTGAGGATTCAACTCAAGGAGCTTCTCAAAATTTTCGATCACCTGAGGGTTCATAACTTCACACCTGGTGAGGAGCCGGAAAGATAATTCTATAAACCGATCTGAGAGTGGCAACATGCCAGCCAGCACTTCAAGACTCATAATGTGAGTCGAGTGCATGCAACCTAACGCGATACGATACGTTCCAGTTTGATGATGTGCGACCGAGCCGCCGAATGATAACAAAAACTACCGTTTTCTAAAACCGACAAAATCGTTGTCCGGTACAACGTTAGAAGATCTTGCGGATGCGATCCCGGTAATTGTGCAGAGAAAGTTGATCCTTTTCTGGCATTTTCGCTTCAGATACTCAATATGGGATCTCTAGGTGCAGTTTGAATCGAACCAGACCCCAAGATATTTAAATGACATGGAATGAGTTATAGGCTTGCCCCAATTTTGAAGCATCGGTTGTGCTGGGTTATGCTTCTTAGAAAAAACTATACATACACATTATACAAAAGAGGGCTTAAACATGAGCCCTGGGGGAGACCCATGTAGCTAAATCGATTCAAAAAGTAATGTTCTGCAAAGTTTTGGCTAAGAAATGATCTGCTTGTAAAGCTGAATGATTTGAACTCAGATTGATAAAGCTATATCTTAGAACAATGCAAATACAAATATTCTGTTCATCATCCTTAATTTATTACAAATTTCAAGATGGATGTGCGCAGTGTCAGTTTCAAAACAAAATAGTTCAAATTTTGGAAGACCCATAAGGACCTTTTTTTAAATCGTTTAAACATAGGAAAGCAAAAGCTTTGGAATTTACATCAGTCTGAGGACCATTCCTTTAAACATTTGGGTAAACGTTTGCTGCCAAAGATTGATCACGTTCGAATAGTTAAAATGTTTGTGTGGAGCCGTGTTGAGGATTGAAGATCTGAGGAGGCAGAAAGCGGCCGATGCTTTCAACATCCGAAGTGTTAGTATCCCGACCAGAAGGGTATAACACAAAACTAAAAAAAATATAACAAACCTTGTTATGACTACCTGATTATGATATTAATTTGTTAAAACCCTTATCATTTAGATAATTGTACATCACACTTATAATAAATTAAAATAAAATGTCTCACAAAGCACGATCCGTGTAAATAAATAAATATATTATAACATTAGATGATACGGTTCTTTTACATCTTAGATCTTTACATTTTACAAATTTGTTTTGTTTGTGTTGTATCTTTATCAAAGTTTGCTGTAACTTTGTTACCTCTTGAGAATGTTCTGATACAATTTCTGTTATTTTAACAACATCCGCGATCTAAATTCTTCAGTTATAAAAACAGTGTAACTAAATATCTAGACTTGAAATAATAAAGTTGTGCCCTTTTGGTCGAGATGGTCTCTCTAGCAGCTGATTCAGCTTGCCGACAATGCCAACGGATGATGATTCAAGCAGTTATGCCCGACAAGCGTGCAAGTTGACGCAAGCGTCACCTGGCATACCGTACTCGAAAATGCACCATTTTTATCCGTGAGATTATTGTCCGTGGGTACAATTGACAAAGATTTGGTATAACTAGTGTGTTGTTTACAGAGCAAATTTCATAACAATCGTGTAGTGACTATTGAGATGTCATCGAAACAAGAAGAAAATCGCCGGAGAATTTTGCGCGTCGTCATGGAAAATCGGACTGCGACCATGAAATGGATCGGAAGACAACTGGGAATCACCCATAGATTACAACACCCAAATCGTTTAAGGAGTCCCGGATGATCAAGCGGCGGGATGGAAGTGGAAGAAAATCGAAGGCAGCAGACCCTGTGACGGCCCGGAGTGCAATCCAAACCTTTCGATTCGCGACGCGTCTCTGAAGGCAAAGTGTTCCGCCTGGTTCGTTCAGCAAACCATGAAACGAGCTGAGCTTCGTGTATTCAAGGTCTGCAAGGCACCGAACTGGCGTGATCAACAAAACACGGCGGCCAAATCCTGCACAAGGAAGCTGTATTGAGAGTGGTTACCGAAACCGAAGTGTGTGTGTATGGATGACGAAACCTACAGACGCAAAGCAGATACCGGGGCTGGAGTTCTACGTTGCCAAATCATGGTTTGATGTTGCGGAAGACATAAAAAAGAAGAAAGTGGACAAGCTAGCCAAAAAATGCTTGCTCTGGCAGGCCATATGCCAATGCGGTAAACTGAGTAAACCGTACAACGGGTACCATCAACAGCGAAATTTACCGCACCGAGTGCCTCCAGAAGCGTCTGTTGCCCTTTCTGCGGTCCCACGGAGGCGAGACATTATTTTGGCTGGACCTGGCATCATGCCATTACGCGCGATCGACGTTGGATTGGTACAGACATAATAACGTTGTTTTTGTACCAAATTCACCAGAGATTCGTCCGGTGGAAAGATTTTGAACCATAATGAAGGGAAAAGTTCGAAAGTCGTCCAAAGTGTTTAAGAAAGAGCTAAAGTTGAAGAAAGAATGAATGAAAGTGACCAAAAAGGTCGGCTCCATCATTGCACAAATTTTAATGAGTCTTAAGAGAAAGGTGCGGGCTTTCAATCCATATATGTTAGTTCATTTCCTGAAAGTTTCAAGAAAATCCGAAGTAAATTAAATTTTTGGCCAACACTTTTGTCTGGTGAATTTTTTTTGAGTACAGGCCTTAGTTGTACAAACATAATCTGAAATAAAAGCTTGACCTGTAGTTCAATCATTTGCCAAATTTCTTGGTCACAACTGCGGTGCTTAAGCAACGTGAGATCGCAAAAGTAAGTAAGCTTTCTGAAAAAGAGCAAAATCTCCGTAGATCTAAACGATCCCTCTTTTCAGCAAGGTATAAGAAACAAAAATGTCTTTAAATCTGAGTAGTAGCACAATTGTGGATCGATTTCTCGATTATTAATTCCTTAAATTGAAAAAGTTCGGGCATAAGTGATGCCTATAATTAGAATTGCACAAAGTGGGTTTGCAATTAATCATTTTTAGAAGATTATAATTCATTAGTCAGACCTAGTATGGATCATTGGCAATTTATTTATGGAATATTTTCAATACTTTATGGATCTTATGCATATATTTTAGTTCACATAAACTGCATCATGTGGATCGATTTATTAAGTTTATGGAATAGAACTTATAGAACTTTTTATGGTCCATTTATTTTAAGTTTATGGATGATCCGTAAAATTTTTATGCTCATTTCCCTGATAGTTACCGGTATATCGGTTGACATTTTATTGCAAAATTTTATGTACAGTATAGATCACATTGATGAATTTGATGGATCGTTTTATTTATTTAAGGAATTTCATCAAAGCTTCATGGGGCATAAATACGATTTTTATCGAACCTTTAATTTTTCGTGGATCATTTCTTCAGTTTTAAGGTGCAAACATAGAACTGCCTGAGAGCAAAACTGAGTGCCTTCAAAACGACATTAACCGTTTCTGTAACAGCAAGAACAAAAACCGTTGTTTTGATCTTTTGAATTGTTTACCAAAAGACATGCACACACAAAACTGTCCTGAACCTCATTCGATTGCAAACTTTTGGACCAAGATAAAGCTTCTTCTTTTTTAAGCATTTCAAGCTTATTGCTTTCCCAATTCGGTTATTGCTTGCTCTCAACTCAGTGTTCTAAATGCACTACCACAGTTATTTAATGGGAGCCTTAACTGGCAGGTACCATTTTTGCATAAGTATGATTGTGTGGCAAGTACAATCAATCCATATGCCAAGAGAGTCGAGACATTTTCCTTAACAAAAAATTCCTACATCAGACCGGGAATCAAACCGGGCCACCTCCAGCATGGTGTTGCTTTGTAGCCACGCCTTTACCAAATGAGCTAAAGGATGATAAAGCGTGAACTTTAAATGACCAAAAGAGAGGCGAAGGTCGAAAAATAAATGATAAGGAAATGAAAAAAAAACAACAGAGAAATACGACTGAAATTGCTTGGTTGAAAAATGACTATCACACATGTCAAGCATTTTACTCAATGTCATTTTAAAATTTAAGCAATAAGCAGTACTAGCAAAAATAAAGTATACACTACAATCATACATACCGTTTTGTCATTATCTAGATTATATGTACGAATTGAACGTTTTGGCTCAAAATGTAGACTTTAGGGAATATTCTTCAGTGGGTGTATAAAAAGCAACAAAAATTCAGAAGTTTAGCAAAAATAGAGTAAACATGACATTAAAATGATGGACAAAAAGTTCCAAACGAACTATCGTATTTAGTATGCCCTTTCTGTGCAATAATAACTGCTTAGAGACGCTTTGCCATACTTTCCACTAGGTTTTGGAGATATTGTTGAGAAATGTTTTGCCAAGTCTCTTTCAATGCTTCAAATGGCAGATTTATGTTGGTTAGGTTTCTTTTATCAACCTGTTGGTCTACAATCCATAGACCATAGATTTTCGATTGAGATCCGGAGACTGAGGAAGCCATACCAACAGTTTTATTTGAGATCCACAGATGAAAGCAAGGAAACATCCAAATACTCGCACAGAATGACAATGGACTTGTTAACATCCATAACTCTTTTGGATATTCGATTTCGCGAAAAAGGTCTGTCCGGATTCTGTTCCAGCAAAACATATTTTTCGAGAAAAGTCTCCAAGTGGCGACTCGGTGGACAGACCCTTCACAATGTTGGAATTCTCTATGGCTCTTCTTTCATCAAATCATCATTCATCAACTCCTCCCCCGGATGCGATATGATAAAATTCAATCTTCTGAAAAACCTCCCAGATATCGCAAAAAGACGCTTGCTAGACATATTTAATTCCTTACTGCGAAATAACATTGTACCACCTGAGTGGAGACAGGTTAAAGTGATAGCCATACAAAAGCCTGGCAAACCAGCGTCTGATCATAACTTATACCGTCCGATTGCTATGCTTTCGTGCATTAGAAAATTGTTGGAGAAAATGATCCTTCGAAGGCTCGACCACTGGGTCGAATCGAATAATTTGCTATCAAATACACAGTTTGGGTTCCGCAAGAGCAAAGGAACAAATGATTGTCTTGCGCTGCTTTCCTCAGATATTCAACTGGCCTTTGCGCACAAAGAGCAATTGGCTTCAGTATTCCTGGACATTAAGAGGGCGTTTGATTCAGTTTCCATTGAAATCCTGTCAGAAAATCTGCAGAGATGTGGACTTCCCGGAATTTTAAATAATTGTTTGTACAATTTGTTGTCAGAAAAGCAAATGAACTTTTCTCTTGGACAACAGACAACTTCCAGAACTAGTTACATGGGTTTGCTCCAAGGCTCATGCCTCAGCCCCCTTCTTTATAACTTTTACGTCAAAGATATTGACAACTGTTTGGCAGAACAATACACGCTAAGGCAACTTGCTGACGATAGTGTGGTTTCCTTAAGAGGCTCACATGCCGTCAACTTGCAAGGACCATTGCAAAATTCCCTAGATAACCTATCTTCTTGGGCTAGGAATCTAGGGATCGAATTCTCACCGCAGAAAACTGAACTGGTAGTGTTTACTCGAAAGCGGTATCCAGCCCAACTGCAGCTTTTGGGCAGAAACATTAACCAATCGTTATCTTTCAAATACCTTGGGGTCTGGTTTGATTCAAAGTGCACTTGGAATGCCCACATTACGTATTTGAAGCAAAAATGCCAAAAAAGGATCAACTTTTTTCGTTCAATTTGTGGCACATGGTGGGGTGCTCATCCGGAAGACCTCATAACTCTTTATAAAACAACTATTCTCTCTCTTCTAGAGTGTGGCTCTTTTTGCTTTCTCTCGGCAAGAAAAAGTCACCTTATAAAATTGGAACGAATTCAATATCGTTGTCTGCGTATTGATCTTCGCTGTATGCACTCAACGCATAACATGAGTCTCGAAGTTCTGGCAGGAGTAAAACCTCTCCAGAATCGATTCTGGGAGCTCTCGCTCAGAATATTAATCAAATGTGGAGTGAAAAACGCATTTGTGATAGAAAATTTTGAAGAAATGTTAGGGCTGAACACACACTCTAGATTTATGAGAATTTACCACCAATACATATCGTCGGATATGTGTCTTCCTTGCTATACTCCAGACCGTGCTCTCTTCACCTATAGCAGTTCCTCAATTCATTATGATCTTTCCATGAAACAAGCATCTCATGGGATTCCGAATCAACTTCGTTCTATTATTATTCCGCGTATTTTTACTGACAAGTACCAACACGTCAATTCCAAAAAAAAGGTTTTTCACTGATGGGTCTCGCCTCAATGGATCCACTGGCTTCGGTGTCTTCAATGAAAACTCTTGCGCCTTTCACAAACTTCAGGAACCTTGTTCTGTTTATGTTGCTGAGCTGGCAGCAATCAACTTTGCATTGGGGATGATTTCCAACATGCCCGCAGACCATTACTTCATCTTCTAGGACAGCCTCAGTTCGGTTGAGGCTCTTCGGTCGACGAAACCTAGTAAACACTCATCTTATTTCCTTTCAAAACTAAGGGAACAGATGAGTGCGCTGGTCGAAAGATCATATTTGATCACCTTTGTATGGGTCCCTTCACATTGCTCAATCCCAGGCAATGAGAAAGCGGACTCGCTCGCAAAGGTGGGCGCCCAGGAAGGTGATTTGTATGATAGACAAATTTCACACGATGAATTTTACCATTTAGTACGTCAGAGTACCCTTTCGAGTTGGCAAACCGATTGGGACACCGGAAATCTAGGACGGCTGTTACATTCCATCATTCCTATTATTTCATCGAGGGCGTGGTTTAAGGACCTGCACGTTAGCCGTGATTTCATCCGTGTGATGAGTAGACTTATGTCCAACCACTACCAGTTAGATGCACATCTCTTCCGAATTAATCTCGTGGACAGCAATCTTTGCCGGTGTGGAAACGGTTATGATGACATCGATCACGCAGTCTGGCAATGCACGGATAATTACGCCGCCAGAACACGACTTTTGAATACCCTAGAGGCCCAAGGAAGACAACCTTATGTTTCTATAAGAGATGTGTTGGGATCTCGCGATCTGTGCTATATGCAATCGATTTATGTGTTTCTTCAAATGTCTAGTATAAGAGTTTAATCTGCTTGTGTTTTTGTTTTTCTTTATTCATTAGTTTGTGTTTGTTTTGTTCCGACATCTTGAGGAGTCTCATCGTCGCCCAATGGTAACCACAACCGGCCGAACACAAAAATGGAGCCCTGACCATTCCGCACCAAGTTAAGTGCTGGCGACAACTATCTGATGAGACTGCAGAACCCTATTTCCATATTCCTCTGTCCAACCCATCCTCCAAAAATGTCACCTATTTTAACCTCGGGTAAACCGCGAGTAAACGGCCCAAGTCCTACTAATACTAGTATTAAGTCATTAAATTATACAAAAACAATGAATTGTCGGCTCCGTAAAGCTAACGCAATTGAGCTTCCCAAATAAATGAACTAGTAAAAAAAAAATTCTTTTGATTCGAGCAAATTATCCAATACCAGACCACGTGAAGCATCCCCACGTCATAAATATTGTCTCCTCCGTGCTTCAATGCTTTCTGGACATTCTTCTTCAGAAGCTCCTCGGCCGCTTTTGACCGAATCCTGGTTCGCTGCTTGCGTTCAAATCCAGACACTTGATTTTATTGCGTTTAATATCAGTTGTCGTCGACTGGAAAACTTATTCTTCAGCAGTCAAAGTCATACTCTCGGAAGTATCCAGAAACAAGTTTTCCTTTACTGCGCGACATGCCATCCTTGGGTTTTGAAGAGCTTCTCTCAAAATTCGTGCATCCTCCAGCTCTAGCAACAATTGAATCAAACTGCTGGAATTTTCTCTCTTGTTTTTTTTACACTACCGGAAAGTTTTTATGCCGGTTTGTTATGCATAACACATGCATAACGTGTTAGAAAAACAAGTGCGTCAAACCCAAATATGGACAAATAAATTTGCAAAGTATTTGAAGAAAAAATGGAGGTATCCATCAGAGATTGCGCAAAAACGTGTGGAACGACGATTGGAATGGTCCAACGCACACAGGAGCGAAATTTCCAGAAGACGTACCGGAAACAAAAATGTCCCAAACGTAGCCAAATCCAGGCGGATTCCTTGAAAACTCTGGTTCAGAAGCTGTACGACGACGTTTTGAGCAAAAATGACATGTGCATTATCATGGATGACGAGACGTACGTTAAATTGGACTACAGGGCACTTCCAGGGGCGCAGTTTCACACCATGAAGCGTGGAACGAATGTCTCAAATTCGGAAAAATCGTTTTTTTGCGAAAAATTTGGAAAAAAATATTTGTTGGTTTGGCTAGCAATTTGCCAGTGCGGTATGGAATCGATATCTTTTTTCACTATCGGAAATATAAACGCCGAAATGTACTGGGAGGAATGCCTGCAGAAACTTATTCTGCCACTTATCCGCAAACAAAAAGGTTCGAAACTGTTTTGAGCTGATTTGGCATATTGTCACAATACGCGTGCAGCCTTGGACTGGTATGAAGAGAACAATTTACAAGTTTTGGAAACGGCGATGAATCCTCCAAATTTTCTGCTAATAAGGCTAATAATAAGAAATGTTGGGCTTTGATGAAAGGAATGCTGCGGAAGAAGACTAGAAGAGCAGAAGACATCACCAAATTAAAAAAAGACTGGGTAAACGTAAGCAAAACCACCGACGGAACGGTTGTGCAAAACCTCATGAGGAAATTCAAAAAGATCAAATCTAAAAAAAAATGAATAAATACTGATGTAATTTTTTAATGTCAATAAACAATTTAAATGAATTAGAGTTGCAAAACAAATAAAACATATTGAAAAACAGAAATTTTCAGGTGTACTCATAATTAATGATACAGTCTTTGGTTGAACACAAATGCTGTTGTCTAATAGCATAAAAGAAGAATTCCATCCGATTCCACCCATACATATTGGTGTCTATTGAAAAAACGAAGTTATGTGCAAAACTTTGAAACAAAATTGAGTGTATACTAAGTTATTGCCAGCACTGTAGGGGAAAATAAATACATATATTAAAATACTGTAAACAATTTTGATAACTATAGCCAATTAACAAATAATTCTAAAGTCGGAAAATAATCGGAACACCCTCTAGTAGAAAATTGTAAGTAGAAAATTATTGAAACGTTAACGTTTCGAACGTATCGCAACTTTTGGAGTGCTTACCTTACATTAAGTTTTTAAATTAAAATTATAGCTCTCGTGCTGAAATATTGTTGCCAAAATTTTATTGTAATTATACATACATTTTCAGGTAAATTATTGAGATGTTGTCTCTCGGCATAAGTACAGTACTTTCGTTTAAGAACTTATGGCTGACTTCATGCTGTCTGGTTTGAACTCATAAAATTTACCAATGTCATGAATACAGCATGCACACATTCCAAACCTGTTTCAAAAAGTACCGTGCAATAACATCAAAAACCACATAATTGCCATCGTTCTTGCTAATAATGGCTCCCCCCTCAAAAACCAGCTTTAATCGCTGCATTATTCAGATTTCTAATGATACATCATCCCAATAATGGTATTATCTCAAACCTCTATCTTCAGCAATCACAGGAAGGAAAACATATGTCCTGGTCCTTCCATCTCAATTCCAAAAGTAGTAGCAGCAGCAGCAGCAGCAACAAATGAGCTTCCTCGTCAGAACGGGTCCTGTCCTCCGTGATTATAATACAAACGGGGCGCATTCTTCGCTGGTGACGCATTATTATCCGCATGTAACATCTTTTGTGAGAGCACTTCCCTTCCTATTGTCATCGAACTTCCAACCACTTCCAAACATACTGGCACTTTGCCGTAGAAGGAAAAGGCTGCCTTCTGTGTAACGCGTCAGGGCAATAAAAATATTCATAAAAGTATTAAAAGCAGCTTTGAAGCTGTTGGAGCGAAAAAGAACCTGAGCCTCAAGAAGCTGACGGTTGGTTGCCCTGCCAGACGAGAACCTGGAGCTCTGTGTGACCATGTTGCTGCGCGCTTTCGGTGGACCTACCTCCTCGTGTATGATTAAGCATATTATTATGGAAGGTAATTACAGGCATTACTCCTTTATGATTCTACCTCGTTCGTTCGCCGTTCGGTTTTTCGGAGTGCACATTACGAAATCGTCCAGCTTAGTTGAAGAAGGGTCCTGGAGGATCGGGTTTTATTATTATTAAACTCTGGGTCGTCGTCGTCGCCATTGTCGTCGTTGTCGTCATCGTTCATCAATTCATGACTTCAAACGGTGGTTCAGTCCTTTCCCTCCTTCTGTTATCAAACACGGGTGTATGGCCGAATTACAAAAGCCCATCGAGTAAAAGGAGTCATTACTGGTGTTCCTGTTCGTTCGTCCGGCGCTTATTACATGCCTGGGCTGGGTTTGGGCATTAGACGAAGATGACGACGGTGTGGCGACGGCGTAGAACGATGCATATGAAAGTGAACCAAGGATGAGGCAATTGAAAGCACCTGTGCTAGCGGGACACATTCGATTTCAATTTTTTTTTCTGTTTCTGGTGGAGCAGAAGCTGGAGTTGTTATTACAATGTGCTTGAAATTAGGGGGTCGTCGTAGTCGTCTTCGTCGTCGTCGTCGATAAACGTCAGTATGCTTTGAATGGCAGGAGGAATTATACGTCAAAACAAATTATTTCAAAGCGAAAAATGCCACATAAAAAATGTAAGCAAGGAGTTTTAGTTTCAAGAGTATTTAATGTAAACACAGGTTAGTAATATTAAAAACGGATTTAATAATGACTTTCTAAATTTAAACTGAGGATTCCCAGTGGATACTTTTTTCTTCTGATTTGATACACAGTTTGAAAGAAACATGAAAATTTATGCTCTATGGAATGCAAATATATCGAATGCAAGATTTGGTATTACTAAATAATAACACTGGGATACTTCATATTAATTTAAGCCAGATATTACCAAAATCTGGTCTGCTGATAGAGAAATTCCGAACAATTTCGATGTTGATGCTTTGGCTTGAAATTATGCAAGGGGAAATTTCGGGCGTCTGTTCAAATTCATACCTTATTTTTCTTTATTTTTTTTAGTCAATGTTGTATTAATCGTTTTGCAATGTTTGTTTCAGGTCTGTATCCACATTAATCCGGACACCTTCAAATCATTGTAACTTTTGAAATATTGCACGTAGGAATGAAAAATTTCACTGTGGTATACTGCCGTGAAACGCATATCAGTCCCATATGAAAAGTCATCGAATGGAGAAAACAGCAATGAAAGTTGTGATGTTGTTTTTCGTAATACACTATGTTTCGCAAGATGTACGTATATTTTTCCACCCTGTTATGTGAATTATGGTGTGTTCAATACTTTTTTCTAAAAAAAACTACAAATTTACAACATTTCCTGCGTAAAAACTGCAGTGGGACTGATATGCGATTATTTTGTATGTCTGATTGTGAAATAATCGTATATCAATCCCAGTCTTTTTTAAGGGAGAATTATATCAATCTAAATCAACTTTATGATAATTGAGGATTTTAAATGATAGTCTGAGAGATGTTGTATAATGCTGCTTTATTCAAACACGATTTGGTATTGGCAGGGTAATAAAACATCAATAAAAATGGAAAAAATAGCAATAAAAATACGTAAAATTTCCACTAATTTGTTTAAAAAACTGTGCCAACAAAAAATAACAATTCACACTAGAAAAACTTAAAATAGCAATAAAAAATTGATAATTCACTTTCAATAATTCAAAAGTGACCAGTAAAACTTTCAAAAAAAGCAATGAAAATTAGTACAAACGCAATAATAGGCTGATAGTTTTCCGTCATAAAATAAGTTCTAGCGGTAAACGTGTGACAAAAGTCTTCAAATTTTTCAAATTTTATCTCATAACATCAAAAGAAAACATAAGAGTTGTAAAATGATGACAGCGTAACAAGGGAAGCTCGGGTGAATTCTATCTTGAAGAGTAACGCAAACGTCAACCAGAAAAAATTGATGGGGAAAGAAAGACGACATTACTTAAAACCATTATACCGTTAGTGGACGAAGGTAAGAGTCCATTTTGGATTGAATTACCTGAACAATCCTCTCGTCTATGAATTTGAAATTCGGTATGCCTACTGTTATTATTTTTAAGACTCTTTTGTTCTATTTGATTTAAGTTGATAGCACAAAAAATGAAAAAATAAACTTCTTCTTAAACTATCACATTATGTTATGTTGTAACCACTCTTATAAAACATTACCAAACGATAACTCAAACGCATAACTATACCATGTATGGTTTGGACGATTTTCTGAGTAGATCGTTAAGGAAAAGGCGTTATCAAGGCTTGTTTCGTATGGTGGGACTGATATGCGATTATTTTTAAGATGGGACAAACTGGCCCTTTGTTGTTTTCATGTTTGGTCAGAACAAACTACCCAAGTTTTTCATAAAAACGTAAAGAACGGTCATAATTAGAACTATAAGTAAGCATAACTCAAAACCATCGAAATGCCATATGAGACTGATGTGCGTTTCACGGCAGTATAGCTGAGAGTCTATGATGAAAAAGACTATGATTGATGTTTATATTTGATGTTTAGTATTCAAGATGGCGACAAAAGAAAAACAAGCGCGCGAGCGAATTTTATACGAGCGTACGGCAAATCCTGACTTGTCAATACGGGACCTTGCAAAAACATTGGATTTGAGTAAATACACTGTTCACGATGCGCTCAAATCATTTTCGGAACGTTTGACGGTGGAGAGGAAAGCGAGAAGTGACAAAAACATTGGACGCGCTGATCCTGTCATGGACCGAGAGGTTAAAAGGATATTAACGAAAAACCCAAATCTCTCCATTCGAACGGTGGCTCGTAAAATAGGGATGTCGCCTGGTTTTGTCCAAAAATCAAAACATCGTTTGGGACTTAAGTCGTATAAAAAAAACAGTTCCAAGTCCCAACAACAAACAGAACTTGGCAGAAAAATCACGGGCTCGACGAAGTTTTCATGCGTTGTTATGGACGATGAAAATTATGTCCTGGAGGATTTCAAGCAGCTTCCAGGGCTGACTTTTTTTTCTGCTACGGCCAGAAATGCTACAGCTGAGCATTTCAGAACGAAGAAGGCATCGAAATTTTCCAAAAAATACCTTGTGGGGCAAGCAATTTGCACGTGTGGCAAAAAGAGTAAATATTTCGTCACTACAGGCACAATCAACAAGGAGATCTATCACAAAGAGTGTCTGCAGAAGCGATTGCTACCCTTCATCAAAAGTCACAAAGAAAAACCTTTGTTCTGGCCCAATTTGGCATCATGCCACTATGCTAAAACTGTGATGGAGTGATACCAGCAAATCAAGTGAACATGGTACCAAAAACCTCAAACTTGCCAAATTGCCCAGTGCTACGACCAATCAGAGATATTGGGCTCTGATGAAGCGGAAGCTTTCTGGAAGGAAGCAAGGAATCCAACACTTCCAGAAAATTCGTACAAAGACGGCTTCTATGATTTCTGAAAATTCTGTGCAAACCCTAATGGACGGAGTTAAGCGCAAAGTTCGAAAATTTTATGCAAATACCGAATAACTATGTTTTGTCTTCACGAATTGTTAAAACACATCCCATGAATCTGAAATAAACAACTAAGACGGAAACATAATGCGAAATTTATGTTTCGTTCATGTTTTGAGGTGTCCGGATTATTGCGGATACAGACCTTAAGTAGGACACCATTCTATTTACAGGTACATTTTGGCATAGCTCGATTATTGATTGATAATTAAACATAAATTCCTATTTCTTAGAGAGCAAGTAGGAACGTAGAAAGAAACATTCTCTAAACTCTCCGAACTGTTTACTTGTTGCTCAATAACACAGGCTATGAAAGGATTCATAGCGAGCTCTCTGCATCTTTGGAGTCCTTCTAAATCTTCAACCTAAGTTTCGCAAACTACATATAATGTTTTTGAACCGACTTTATACGGTTAACAAATGTTCCTTGGAGCCCAAACAACGCTGCACTATTGCAGAATAGGCTTTAAATGAGCATTAGCATTTATGTGTGCATGCCTCTTGGATGGAGCAACAGTGAGGAATACTTCGTTGAAGACATTGCATGCCACCATAAAACGGTTCCAGTTACTGATGCGTTTCATCACGCAATAGTCTCAACAAAATCACTCCTTGACAGTTCACCTGGCTACTTTCAGGCAACTTTTGGAGATGGGAAGAGTTTGGTATCTATCTTTAAAAGACGCAGGGAACCTAAGTAGTTTTCAGTACACATCAAAGGAAAAGAGAAAGGAATAGTCGGGAAAAATATTTCAACAGAATGCCGTTGTTTTGGTGAATTGAACAAGAATTTATTTGAAAATTGTCGTAGGGAGCATGTGGCCTAAGAAGGTTAAATGATGCGCTATTTCTCAAACGGATGAAGCAAAAGCTAGCCCTATATGGCTTATGATTACAACGCCATGATTCGCTTTCTAAAAATGAAAGAATGTCTCAGGAAATAAGAACGGGTGGTAAAAAAAACTTGTTAGATTTCTTTCTCAAACAACATTGCGTAACCATAAGAAAAACATTAATATATCATTATTAAATCATAATGCCTGGCTAATCATCAAAAATATGAAATTCAAAAGATATATTTTAGATTTTCCGTCCTACTACAATTAACTAATTTTCATTTATACAAAAAGACAGCTGGATCAATAAACACAGATGAACCACAATGCTGGTTTGTAGAAAAATAAACTAATAGGGGAGAACAGTACAAAACGCACTGGTGGGGTAGAATGGCCCACTCAATAAATATGCTGAAATCTTTAAAGCTATAGCTTCAACGGAATGAAACTTTATCAATTTTTAAATAAAACCGCATAACTGATAATTTTGTAGTATAAAAATGCACTTAATGCATCTAAATTGATCAAAATTGAAGAAATTGTCCTGAATGTACCGCACATGTAAATAATAGAGTTACCTACACAAGTTTTTACCACGTGTTAATATCCATGGTTATTAATAAATTCACTTCAAATTTATTGAAAACCACAAAACATCGAGGAAAGTATCAAAACTTCACTATAATTCTACGTATTTTCAGAATATTTAGACAAAACCATGCAAAATTAAAATTGGGACAGAATGCACCGTGGCGTTCTTCACGCTTAGAAAAAAAAACCCAGTGGAGTGGTTAGGTATATCAAGCCAACGTTAGGTATAAATAACTTACTTCTGGTCAAATTCTACCCAAAACTAAGTAATTTAAACCCAGTGGTAGATAAACACACTTAAAGCCAACGGGCTTCCCACACTTAACTGCTCCTTTGGGTACTTTTTTCTAAGCGTGTATATAATGAAGAGTTGGCAACACATCACAACGTTTTCGCAACGTCTTTATTCTATATCCATAGGCTGCTTGACTATCAAACAGAGCTAAGAGGACGTGGCGAAATGTTTTAACTTTAAACCTCTAATGAGTCACTTTTTGTAGCCTTGTTTTTACTTCTAACAAGCGGTGCATGCTATCCCAATAATGTGGTTCATCATATCCCAATGTTGTGGTGCGTCTTACCCCCGGTGTAGTTTTGAGATCAAATTGGAAAAAGTTTATAAAAACATGAATAATCATCGTTTTGAATTTAAATCTAGTTTGATCTACAACGAAAACATCGTAACCCATGAATCAATTTTAGTTTTATTCCAGCCGTATAGCACTCCTCCCGGCTTTGTTGATAAAACTACATTCAAAACTGTTTTGTTTACCAACACCTCCTCTATGCATCTTTAAAGCCGAAATATGTACAAAGTGGCCCACTCTATAGACGGTTGTGAAAACAAATTAATAAAACCTGTATCAGACCATATAGATTTTGAAAATGTTCTAGTGAGAGATGTTATGACCACTTGAGAACCTACGTAGAACCTTTTGGCTGCCATCAAAACCAGCATAGGGCCAAATGGCCACAACTGTCAAATTTCACTGTGATATCATGGTTGATTTTTGTTGTTCTGCTTTGTTCGGTGCTCTGCTCTTCTGATTCATCTAGCAGTAAAAAATCTGTTGCGGGAAGTTTTCTTTGATAGCAAAATATCCAGTTTTCTATAGCGTGTCATGTTCCAAATCATATGCGCATTTAGTTTTATGGTGAATATTGGTATGATAGAAGCTGAAAAATAATGCGCCTCGGAAATTATGCGAGTTAACAACAACATAAAGAAAATTGAAACAAATAGATCCGATAAATTAATCATGAATTTATTGAAAATTGAAGGAATTAAATCAGGTTATCAAAGAGAATGCCAAAATTTGTCTCCAATCTACAGCTCATTTGCATTACCTTTGATATATGGTGTATTTATTCTTCCAAATTTCAATGATATCTTATATTTCAATATGGCGATTGCAAGAAATTACAGTTCAGCCAAAAAAAAAAAACAATTTATCTTCGCAATGGCTACTATAAAACTACTTGGTCATTTGGTGACTTCCCTCAATTCAAAATTGCCGTTTAATGCATTTAGTGGAGGCAAAATGATTCTGAAATGCTTTTTCAACTGACCATAATAAGGAAATATTAATAAGTCCTAAAACGGTTTTTCAAAACAGCATTTTACATGTTAATAAAGTCAAAATAAAAACTTGGATAGGAGTGAAAGAAATTTTAGAAGACAAGGTTTCAATATTGTTGTAAAGATGCTGTGTAGGTTCTCATGAACCTGACTAAGATATAAATCCTATTGGCACCTCCTGGTACCATAGTTAAACCAAATTGATTTCCAGTGGCGTTTATAAAACTTTAATAAAGCTAAATAAAGCTGGATGGTTTTGGCAAGGTTACTTGGGAATGCACCATACTCAATAACTTAATCTAAAATTTCAGCTTCCGTTCCCTAGTTATTCACGATGTTGCTTAAGCAGTGCGTTTTGTACCATCCTCCCCTTATTCGGCTACCGGCTATCGGCACTCAGCGCTTTGCATTCATCACTCAAAAAACAGTGTTCAGTGTTCAGTGCTCAGTGCTCAGTGCTCAGTGCTCAGTGCTTAGTGCTCAGAGCTCAGTGCTCAGAGCTCAGTGCTCAGAGCTCAGGACTCAGGGCTCAGTGCTCAGTGCTCCGAGCTCAGTGCTCTGCACTCAGTGCTTAACTCACAGTGCTCAGTGCTCAGTGCCTAGTGCTCAGTGCTCAGCGCTCAGCACTCAGTGCTCAGTGCTCAGTGCTCAGTGCTCAGTGCACTTTGGTCCAGATCACGAACTGATTGTAGCTTGAAAATTGACCGATTTAGAGCAATTTTTCCCTCGTCAACTCCATCCATCGTAAAGTTGTGTTGCGAAGAGTTTTAGAGTTTGTTAATGAGACTATTGAATGGTGTAGGATTTCGTTCGAGGGGTTAGAAGGGAGAACAATTTTGTATCTGCTGCGGAGTTACGTATGCATTAAAAACATTGACTTATTTACTGGAAAGATGTCTTTCACCAGCCTCATTAGCCGCTTTTTCTGAGTAGAGTATAAGTGTGTTTTAAAGGCGCATATTTTGGTATATTAACTTTGCCGCTAGCTTCAACCAATCCATAGTTATTGAAGTTTTTCTTCTAAAACTATCTCAGATTCAAATGTAATTTTCACCAGATACATAAATAACATATTTCTAGTTTTCATATATGTTAACCAATATAAATTGTCCTTTAAAATGACGTCTTCAATTTGTATTTTGTTTGCCCCAATCAAAGAAATCAACATTTGAAAAGGGCGTAGTTTTACGTTGGGAATTGAAATAAAAAAGTTCGGGCAGAAAAAAAACAATTTTAAATGGTACACCCTAAGTTGATGAGGAAAAATTGCACTAAATCAGTCAATTTTTAAGCTACAAAAAAATTATATATAAAAGTTCCATGAAATGTTTTGCGCTACAATTTCGCCCAAGAATGTAAACGTCTGTTTCTGCAAATAAAAATGTTAGTTTGTGTATTTCCGTGAAAATGGGGACCACCCTAATTTTATCAACATAAAAAAATGGGCCTTAGTGATACAAGCCATAATGTAGAACATCACTTTGCTGTCAAGTTTCAAGTTTAGGCGCTGAGAGCATGTTTCTCGTAAACTCGTGATCTGGACCATAGTGCAGTGATCAGTGATCAGTGCTCAGTGCTCAGTGTTCAGTGCGCAGCACTTAGTGCTTTGTTCTCGTTGCTCAGCATTCAGTGCTCAGCACTCAGTGCTCAGCACATAGTGCTCAGTAGGCAGTGCTCAGCACTCAGTGCTCAGTGTTTAACTTTTGATGATAAGTTAGACTTCTATGAATAGATCGTTTTGTTGAGCTATCGTATCCTCGATGGATACTGCGGTAACATCTGTTCTACTGCCAAGGATCTATCGGACGGCACAAGAAAACGCAACGGTGGTTTGCAAGGTGAAACAAATCAATCATGGCGACACGTCAAATCAGTTTCGAAAAATGTAATGAAGATTTTTGCATCTTTTATTTCAGATTCGCTATATTGTTCAGTCTTCAGTGCTCATAATATTTTTTTTTTTATTCGGAACTGCAAAAAAATGTCCGACACATATGTGAATAGCAAATCTAAATAGAAGTTATTTCTATTTTTGACGAGTCTTACTTTATGTTGTTCTATATCAGCACTTTTAGCGAACAAGGTATGGAGCGTTTCCTTATTCCCTACAATTTATTTAATGTTTAAAAACTCCGTACATGTTAACATATGCTTAAGAATAGATTTCGAAATAACATCACCAGCAATGCTAAACAAAATTACATACGACTCTGTCCTCGCATGTACTGGGAGGAAATACACTGACGCAAAAATGGAAGTTTACCTCCAAAAAGAAATATTACCCACACATTGTCAAACTCATTGCATTTCAAGAGAAAATTTCCAATTCACTAACTGCTATTTGTTATAGCACCGCATTTTCTTTTTGGGATAACAATTTAGCGCCTATAGACCGACATTAAATCCATATCCTTCGAAAGATTCTGGCTTTATAAAAAGAGTTGAGTAACTTTTCGTTATAAATATTACCAAATGCCAAATCAAACATATCTTTGCTAGTATTTAACTAGTTGAATCTCGCTTCCAGCTTAAACACTTTATGAGTAATAATTAAAAATGTAATGTATCATTGCAAAATAAGCTGAGTCAAAGGACACATACCCGAATTTTTGGAGAGCATGAGTAGCTGATAAATCGTTTCTCTTTCAGTGAATCGTAGATGCTGATATTTATTTTTAACTTACTCTTTGACACATGAAAATGCTCCAGTCTTCATGTTTTATATTTTATTATTTTTTATATTTATTATTTGTTAATTCGATAATGATGCCCAAGTAGCACACAACGGTCATAATTAGTTGTAGTAACTTGATTATGACTAAGCAAGTCATATATATGTTATCTCAACCAAATGGCAACAAGTGTGCTACTTGGATGGTCCATAGCGGTACCAGTATGCACCGGTTTGGCCTTATTTTCGGTTTTTGCTCCTCGTATACGATTTAGATTTTACTAGCATGTTGTCAGTGAAAAATGTGAAATGAGAAAATATTTTCGTTGAATTTTGGAGAGAGATATTTTCGCATATGCAAGAGAGAGGATAATGAATTATCGGCGAAAAAGGAGAGATGAAAAAGTGAACGGTTCGCTGCGACAACCTGCTTGAGAGAGAGCATGGTTTTCACCCAGCTGAGTGAGAATTTCGATCTCTGATATGTTGTGATTAAATAATTAATTACTTGCCTTCATAGTGTTGTTGAGGCTAGGTTATTTGTGGTCAAAAAATTAAAACTGTTGGAATTATTAACCTTTCATCAAGTCAAAGTGATATGTATTACAAATTACAAGAAGATTGATTAATGTACAATCCCTTTACATGAATCACTATCTGTACATTCATGATTCGTCGTGAAAAAGTGGACATTCAAATGTCGAAGTTAGGCTTTGTGCACAAATTACGTAACGCATGGAGGGGGGGAGGGGGTTGATCAACCGTTACTTATTGTGACATATGAGGGAGGGGGGTTTTAAAATCGTTTCGTAACAAAATGACCCATTTGAAAAAAAAATTAAAAGTGAGTAACCATTTTCCATCAATTAAATTTCCTGTGTGCCAAGCAAAGTTGAAAGTAGCAAGTACACTCAGCCAAATAATCTTAAGAATTTCAAAAGGTTCATCTTATGAACGATGCTTTGGAATTTCATAAGGCTGGCTTATGAATAGATTTTGTTTCACACGACGTTGTGCTTGTAAGCCTTTAAGCTTTCCTGATTACAAGTGTTGATACATACTAGTGGGCAAGTCACTGGACCCATAACCTAAACATTCAAGGTTCGAATCCAGGTTGCTCCATATTTTTATTTTTTCAACATCAATATATTTCATAAGATAAATTTTTGGAATTCATTCTGAATTCTTATAGCAAATAATCATAATGAAGTATTATGAATAACGAAAGTTTATTTCGCTGAGTGTAAAAAAGCCTGTTGGGATGGCGGATTCATCCGTGCCTTGACCTACCCCGCAGTGGGATGTTAGGCAAAAGATAACGTCTTTGGTTCGAGTACCACTGTATACATGCCCTTTCACTCAATTTTCAAAAACATCTGTTCTATTTCCAACCTGCCGCACACTGACGGGACTTTCAACACTTTCTCTTCATATCTTTCATTCAAGCAAACATTACTGTCCACTTTTGGTGACTCATGGTGATGAGCAAACATCTCCTTCTACATCAAGTAGAAAAGGGTTAATTTATACTAGTTGAGAACTATGTTTAAAAGTTTTGGGAAATACGTCAAATGAAAGGTTTTGAAAAAATTTCGGAACTGAGCCAAAACTTTGTTTTTGTATTATTAATGACGTTTACCATAACTGGTACACTGCATCAATTATCACTATAGTTTTAAATTTTGTTACCTTTCATGGCCAATCGCATGTGTTTCTTATGGGAGTTGCCATAATAGAAACAAATTTATGACCAAGTGGTGCATCAGAAATTTAAAAAAAAATCGATTAAGTCTATCTTTTGATTTCCGACCCAATTCAAAAGCTTCAATAAATGGAAACGCACACTGAAAATAAATTTCTAAAGATTAGCTTTCACTTGTTTCGTAAACATGGATTATGCACATAGAACAAATGTCTCTTAAATTATATGAAACATTCATATTGCTTGTCTTCTAACAAAACGCTATCATTACACCTTTTTTGAACAATGCACACAAGTAATTTCGTGAAGAGCAGAATAAATCCTCGTGGTTGCCTTTTTTTTTCAAATATATTTTGAGCCGATAAAGTAGAACTGTCTATCGTTCATGCAACCACCCAAGAGCCGTTTCTTTTTTATTGGTAACAAATTACTCGTAGCTATTTGTATTGTTTTCGTAGAATGAATGAATGTTCTTTTTGTGTCAACAAATGCTTTGTGTCTTGACAGTTGCGCGTGTGGTTTTTTATACGAAGGCAGTTTCGTAGAAAGTACAAATCAGTTTCGTTGCAGAAAACAACGAATAGATTTGTTAGTCATACCTTCGATCGTAATATAAACGAAAATTAATTTTCAGTGTACTATTTAAATGTGATCTACTAAACGAAAGGTATCTTTTGACGATTTGCATCACCAATTGGCGCAATTTTCCATAAATCGTACATCTACACGATGAGAAATATACTGTTCTGTATAGATTGAACAAATTTTAATGTTGACTCACGGCTTACCCATAATTTTTATTTATTCAAACAACACCGATTTAATTTTTGAACCAACAACAATTTTGTTTGTTTCTAAAAGCACTGCAAAGGAGGCTTCTATTGAAAACAAAAAGCATTTATTGTTGAATAAAAAAATAATCTTTTTGGAAACAATGCATCTCTGCATTGATTCGACCAAACCAATTGAATTGAAAAAAAAACCATTGTTTTTTTTATCAGAACCATTGAAATAATAAGAAATTTTGTTGAGTTTTGAATTGATTGTTGATTTTACCACATTATTTTGTTGAATTAGTAATGATTTCGGTTAAATAATTTAAAGACATTTGAATACACTTGTTGAACTAATATTTGTAACAGTTTAAAGAACATTCATTAACCTGAATAAATGCAGTACAATGAGTGCAATATTTTTCGTAATCTTTAAATTAGCTTTAAAACACTTAAATGAAATAATTGAATGATATTAGTAATCTTTACTAATTTCAAGTATATTAGAATTAAACATAAAAACAACAACAATAACAGTTTTTGTGATAATTTTATTACAATTGAGAAATCGGGGGGGGGGCGGGGTCCGTGAGCGTTACGTAATTAAAGGGGGGAGTCTGGTCACGCATTACTTATTGTTACATAGGGGAGGGAGGGGGTCCAAAATCCCAGTTTTTTGCGTTACGTAATTTGTGCACAAAGCCTAAATGAATGCTCACGACCCTTATCACAAATCCCATACATGATTGACACCCGTGAGTGCATTGACACAGTTCATTTTAAGCTATTGCTGCCATAATCGGTTCATTTTTCTCTATTCCAATTATGTTCTTACAACCTGATCCCATCTGTTCGTATTTATTGGCAACGGAACTAAAAACTTAATGACCATTCGTTTCCCTTTATTTTTTCGTCACACAATCCAAAACAAGCAAACAATGCAAACCTTGCTCCTAGGACAAGCGCAAATTAAATCCGCAAACAAGCAACAATTATGATTTGAATAAACTGTTCATCCCGTCTGAACCCGGCTAGGAGACCTGCCGGCGATGAAAAGGCCATCAAAACGACACACGGCAGATGGTCAAACAAATGATTAGGATCGAATCAAACACACCGAACCCAGCTCGGCCCGGCGAATGGTGGAAAAGTGTCAGCAGTTTCTCAATGTTTGTTGCTCTTTTGGTCTTTCTTCCATCGTACCGGGTGTGATTCATGGAAGAGAAATAAAAAGGACCTCAAACACTGATCCGTAAGCATAAGTGACAAATCAGTTGAATACACAAATAAATAGGTGACACCTCTAGGTGGTTGTCCTCTCGTTGCTGCTGAGCTGGCAGATTGCTTGGTGTGAGAATTTCAAACGAGAACACTCGCATGGAATCTGGCTGCGGTTCAACATAAACCTGTTGAAGAAAAAAAAACATCAGGGAATCGAAAATTCGTTGGGATAATCCGAATGCTTTTCACTTTCTCTTCGGGGTTTCCTTCGCATTCAAAACCTAGACTGGGATTATGATCGGAACATTGTTTCCCCCTGAAGAATAGAAACGGGAGCAACAGCATTTGGATGGCGGGTTCGTTGCTTGCCCTCGGAATGAAAATCCAAATCCGAAAATTGTTTTATTGTGCAGTTTCAAGATAAGAACCACCGGAATGCTTGTAATGCCTTCATTTGGATGCAACCATGCGTTTCTGACTTGAATTCGCAGGATTCCCGAAGGATCAGCAAGCGCAAACGGAAAGAAATTGATTGGTTTTCTCCTGGTTGTAATTTCCCGCATCGATGAATTTCTTCCCATGCTTGTTGCTGGCGTTTTGTTCTCAGTTGTTTGCCAAAGATGCGGTAGAGACGTTGATGGTAGGATGGCCATTCGTTCATGTTCGTGAATTGGCTGCTTCGTTTTGTGGTTAATGTGCCTTGCCGGGGAGAAATTCCCATTCTCCGTTGATGAACATATTTCATTTAAATAAACACGAAAGCACGCAATTCTTTTTACTTTCGATACAGGATAAAGGCCCTTCGGGCATCAGAATGTATTGTGTAGAATTGAAAGATGTTGAACATATGGTGGTGCAATTCGTTCAAGTGTCTCAAGAGCTTCATTTCTCCACCCAACTTTTAACCTTTGGTGAGTATTCTTCCTAAATTTTCAATAAAGGGTGATACGGTCAAAATTTGGTCAAGGGAGAACGCGTGTATATCGGTGAAATCGTTTATTTAAAAAATCAAATTAAATTTCTTTTTCAAGTTCAATTAGTATAAAATTCAGGAAAAATATTCAGTTAGGCTTCCGCTTTTCCAAATCCGAATTGCCGGGCCTTACGCTTGACCCCTGCCATCAGATTTTGTACGGCCACCTTGTCCACCTTCTTCGCCGCAGAAAGCCAGTTTGCCTTGAACTGCTGCTCGTCCTTATCAATTTTTTTGGTCTTCTTTAGGTTCCGCTTGACAATAGCCCAGTATTTCTCAATTGGGCGGAGCTCTGGCGTGTTGGGAGGGTTCTTGTCCTTGGGAACCACTTGCACGTTGTTGGCGGCGTACCACTCCATGGCCTTTTTACCGTAATGGCAAGATGCCAAATCCGGCCAATACAGTACGGAACAACCGTGTTTCTTCAGGAAAGGCAGCAGACGTTTATTCAAACACTCTTTCACGTAAGTCCTTGGTTGACAGTCCCGGAAGCTATGAAAATGCTGCTTTTCAAGCCACAGGTACAGATGGCTTGCCAAACCAGATATTTCTTTGCGAACTTTGACAGTTTCGTTGCTTGAAAATATCTGCTACCTTTCCCCTTCCTTTTGCCGTATAAAACTCCTGTCCCGGAAGCTGCTTGTAGTCGGCTTTGACGTAGGTTTCGCAGTCAAACTTCGTCAGCATCGTTGTGTACAGCCTCCGGGATCGCGCTTTGGCCGTCGTATTTTGTTTATCATCGCGATTTGGAGTCACTACCTTCTTGTAAGTCGATAGTCCGGCTCGTTTTTGGCTCGATTCACGGTTGTAGACGATACACCCAGCTTATTTGCGGCATCTCGGAGAGATAGGTTAGGTTTCCGCTTGAAACTACCGGCAACTCTCTTTGTCGTCTCAGCGGCTTCCGGTTTTCGATTTCCCCCGATCCAGACTTCCTGGCTGTCGACAAACGTTCCCCAAACACTTTAATTACATTTGTAACGGTTGATTTGGCAACTTTTAGCGATTTTGCCAACTTTGCGTGCGAGTAGCTCGGATTTTCGCGATGCGCGAGCAAAATTTTGATACGCTGCTCTTCTTGCTTGGACGGCATTTTGACAACTGAAGAGTGAATTCCAAAATCAAAATAGGAGCAACATTCTACACACACACACCTTCAAAATGAGGGGTGTTCAGGTTTTTAAATGCAAAATTGAAAGAAATACGTCAAGTTGATATTGACCAAATTTTGACCGTATCGCCCTTTAATTATCTTTATGATTATCGTAAGAGCTAGATCATCTAGAAATAGGGCTCTTCATTTTAGAGACAGCGGCGCTCCATGTGATGGATTGCTTATAAACAATGTTGTTCTTTTTCACAGTTTAAAACCCAGATATTCAAGAGAAAATAGAAATAATTGTGCACCGTTCCCTGCAAAATCCATCCGCATCAACTTGGAAGCTGGCAAAACTGCTGGATTAGTACCGCAAAAGTACCGTGGCGCGAGTGATTGGAAGTACAAGGAAACTTTCACAACTGTCCGCAATCAACCGTCGGAGTGGAACCGTTTATCGTCAACTGCAAGAGAAGGTTATTCGGTAAATCAAGGCTGATCCCAACATCTCGGATTATGATTTGGCGGAAAAAACTGAACGCCACCGTTATCGCCAATGTTACGGAGCAAGTAAACAACTCAACCAAAGCCTCAAACAACAGACTGTGCACGGAAAAAAATGCAATCCCAGATCCGTGAACTGAAGTTATGAATTCAAGAACAAGCGATAACACATCGTGAACTGAATCACGTAATCGGGAACTAGTTCACGTTTGTGGGTAATAATCATGAAAACGTGAACCAGTTCACAGCCCGTTTTCATTTTCGTGAACGCTTTTGTTTCTGTGTGGCCAGAACCCGGGCTCGTAAGTTGTACGAGTTCTGATGAAACCTGATGAAGGTCTCTTGATCAATGATGTTAAAGCAGATTTCGAACAAATCTCTTCCTGTCCCTGTAGTGTTTCTGGCAGATTCAAGTTTATTTTCGCGGATAGTTTTGCGAAAAAATCATGATTTGGAAAAGTAGCTGTTCCAGTTCAGGAATAATGAACTCGGAAGCGTAAAAAGACAGTGCCAATCGGATATAACCCTTCGTCAAGTCCCATGACAGTCTAGTTACGTTTTGGTCAGATCTAGCCAGATGCCATTACAGCAAGGAATTGCTACAATGATACAACGATAATGGGGTCCAGATCATCCCAAAAGCGTTGAATCCACCATATTGTCTTCAGTTTCTTTCAATAGAGAAGTAATGGTGAATAATTAAGAAGAAGCTGAAGATGAAGGAAGCAGTAACCAGCGACATTCCACAGTGGTCCTGAATGCGAATTTAGCTAGAAAGATACATTTAAGCCTTAGATTGAAGTTTTGGAGCAACATTGTCTTCTACAAAGTTGTGTCAAGGCGCTTCATTTGGTGTAAATAAAAACTAGGGTGGACCTTATTTTTAAAAAAATTGAAAATCTCACTTGTTTATTTGCTGAAATAAAGGCATTTAATCTCCGAAAAAGTTTTAGATTAAATAATTTCCCGCAGCTTTGATTACATAAATTTTACTGTACCTTTTGATATGACCGAACTAGAGCAAAGAACAGGGATGCCAGATATTTCTTTCAAATGTCTGCGATAAAAATTTGCAATGTCTGGGAATGTCTAAAAAAGCCTGTAAATTATATTTTTTTCGCAAAATTAGACAACGAAAAGACGTAATAAGAGAGCGAGTAATGTCATTTTTGCTATATGTGTGATTATGTAAACATTACTGCATTTATTTCTCAGATTTAATGTAATGTATACTATTGTTTCATATTTTAGAAGCATTCGCATAGAAGTTAAAATGAATTACAAAGTAAATTTTCCGTTGCATAAATTTAAAAAAATATGTAAAGAATTTTATTTATATGTCATTAATTAAAAAAAACACTTTAATGAAACATGCTGTTATGATTTGAAATGTGTTGGTAATAAGGATTTTTTTGTGTAGTTTAAGTCGAGGGGTTTTGAACTTGCGTAATTTTGATTTATCGATCGGTATAAAAAGGGTGCATTTTTTTATTTTTGTTGAAATATTTTTGCTATATTGTGTATGTGTATTTAATGGAGTATTGCGATTAATTTCACGCATTTTGTATTTTACGCAGCATTACAGTCTATTATAAGAAATATTTTTGTTAAACCCACTCTGAACTTATCTAGCTGCACCTTATTAGTGGGTTTATTCGTATTATGATACGGAGGTATATATTTTCTTTAATACTCAGGAACCCCTTTTCTATGGTAAATTTCTTAAATATGGTTTGTATTGTTGTGAAACTTGATTTTTGTTATAATTCAATAGCAATGAACCTATATTACCAAAGCTTTGACAGTTATTTTCATGGTGACAATAGCAGTGGAAATTAATGATTTTTTTGGTGGTGATGCATGGATAAGAAAATTGTATTTGTGAACCCCATCACGTATGCATGAGATCGGACACTACCATAGGTAGAGACTCAATTTTACCCTCGGGAGAAGCTCATACGCTGCTTATCTTCGGGTCCATTCAGTCTCCAATTCGCTCATTTATTCCCTCAAGGATTAAAACTTTTAACATAAGTTATACCTACACTGATAGAAAAATCATTTTGAAATTTTGCCTTATGAAGCATCCTAAACGCAGACAATTTTGTTTTCATAAGGTTTCATATGAATTTCTTACCAACGCATGTTGATTCTTTTATACTCATCTGTTTCATAAAAATTCCGTAAGATTTTCAAAATGATCTTATGGTGGGAAACATCTTACAGGAATGTAATAGAACAATAACAATGCCACCATGAAAAAAACATCAACAATGATATTCGTTGTCATGTTGAATACTTGTTGAACTTGCACAAGGTAAGCCTATTCTTGCTTATTAAAAAAAATATCCAATATTATATTACTACCTAGGCAATGTAATTCATCTAGCATACCGATTATAAACAGATGAAACCCTTTTATTAGCAAACCAAGGTTCAAAAGAGGACGTGCTGCGTATTTTTTGTTCGCAATGTATTTAAAAAATGCACCACCCTAATGCGATTAAACGCCTGCTGGACATTACACAAGAGCAAGTAAAATGCATCATTTAAAAAAAATACAGATTTCTTGGGTCAGGCAGAAATTTTGTCATCAATTCTGGATTGCAATGGAAACAACAGAATGGCTTTTGCTGATTACATCACCCAGGTAACCAATTAGCAGTTCCAAAGCGTCTTGACGTCTTGACGTCAGCCTCTCAAGCAATTAAGTTTAAAAAAAAGTTTCGTCGTGACCAGAATAATACATTTGAAAAAGTCAATTAAGGGGCAATTAGAACGAAAAGAAAAACTCATTTTTGAAAATTATTTTTCAAGGGGAAGTTTTTACTCAAATCAATTAATTAATTTTTCAATTAATTTCAATTAATTTTTTTTCAACAAAATGGTGGCTGTTAGAGTGCGTTGAAAAAGACGTTGTGTTTTGCTTGTGCTGGCTCTCCTGGTCACAGTTTTGATCTGAAACCTGCTAACCCAAAAACATTACATGAACTACATTAAGATTAAGTAGATGAATTGAAAAAAAAAAATTGCACTCTTGGCGTAACTTTTTTGAACAAATCCACATTTTTTCCTCCATTTTATCACTTTTTTCCATATATAATTATAAAATATTGCAATAATTTTAAATTCATATAGAAAGAAATACTATAATTAAGAAATCATATGAGTTTCAGCTCAATCGAATAATTAGTTTTTGAGTTATCCCCGGTATAAACTCCAAAAATGCTGTTTTGCGAAAAACGCCTTGAAAGTTTTAAGCATCCCTTTATACCTGCTGCGTGAAAAAAGGCGAAAAGGCGCGAGATACACTTCAAGTTCAGATTTTGAAAAAGGGTTTCAGGAGCGTTTTCGACGGGAAATATACTAACTTTTTATGCAACAAAATAAAAATTGAATTTTTGGTCATTCTAACAGTATATCCCCCTTAATGAATTTCCGATATCGTATGCTTTTGATTACCATAATCTGCAACAATGTATTTCATAAGGCTGTGTAAAGAAACTTAGAGATCTGTCGTATCCAAGAAAAAAATCAAGCATGATATTTCATACAGTAAAAGCAACTAAAATTATCCAATACAATCCGATTTCTGGTGGCTATTTTTAATTTTTTCAATTTTTTTTTCGCAAATTTTACTTCCAAGTGATTCTAAAACAACAAATTATATGCTGTAAATGTCTCTATCGTATGTCAAACAAAAGTAATTATGGTTTTTGTAAACGAAATAGGCCTTTTTAAATGTTGATTATTCTTATTGGAGCAAACAATAATAATGTTTTTCAAAAGCATTTGAGAGGGTTTTTATTATTGCATATCATATATGAAAACTGTAGCTAGGTTATTTTTTTAAATTAATTAAAACACATTTGAAAAGGGCGTTATTTTAAATGAAAATCGTTAATTTCGGCAAGATTTACAAGTCAAAACTTGTATCTCTTTAAGTTATAAATAAAAATGGACACCCTAAGTTCTAGGAATCAAGGGAAGATTGATCAAAATTGGTGTATTCACAAATTCCAACTATGTTTTGTTGGCAACGTTGCTTGATATTAGCTAGGTTACAATTCTACCAAATTGTCTCATTTTAGCAATAAAACAGTATGTTTTAGATTTCAACGAACATATGAACTAATCAACAATACTAGATGTACTCAATTAGGTGCCTTGCAGTATGATCAATTCGATCCTGAATCACAACATTTGTTTGACGGTTTTATGCGAAAACCTGTTTTAATTATTGGATTTATTATCATGTCCCACATTGCCAGAGATTTATATACCAGACGGATAAAAAACCTGTTTTGCTTCTACTATAGTGTTGCACGGCAGGAATAGATTATGACCCTGCTCCATACTGGAAATTCGTATGTCCATGCATTGTGCTTTGCTGGAATAGTTTTGTCGTATGAAACCGATTTCCTTTTCGGGAGAAATTAAAACAGTGACATCACACCCAAAATAAAAAAAAAATAAAAAAGCAAGACTCTAATGCAATTTTGCATGTTTTTGTTTCATTTCCGTAATGGATCGTTACTTGGAGAAAAAATGCAGAAAAATTAGAAAAAAACCATGAGAGATGTTGTGCAGTGTATATGTAGTTGTGTGTGAGATGAGCGCCCGAAAATTAAAAGGCTCCCACAAAAAAAAATGTTTTTGTTACGAAACCGAGATTAGAACCGCGGCCGCCACCGTGGGGGCTTTCGATAGTAACCATTTAGCCACATAAACAATTTGAGGGGACCGGAATAAAGACCCAACGGTTGCTCCGACTGCACACAGCAATACATTTGTTTCGAGGAATCTGCTTGCACACACTTGCATGGTTTTATTCATACCCTTAAACGCATTTTGGATCATGATGGCAAAATTTCCTTTTCTGAATCATGGGGATTTCTTTAGAGATGATTGCAAAAACTGCAATTGCATTTTTTTGCCACAATGTCAACTTTTGGGTACATGACTGGTTTCAGATGTAAATGCGTCTGAAAGATCGAAATCTGAATTTTTCGCATTTTTTTCAAATACCTTTTCAGCATTACGACGAAATTCTTCCCTTGCATTTGACGCTGCTACTAATCCCAATTCTTCGGTGATATATTTTTTTTTCCACATGAAATTCTGCTGAGATCCCCTGCAGCCTTTGGAGAATGGTTTAAGTTTCCTTTTCCGTGAAGTTTTTGAATAACGCACTGCGATAGTCACACTTCGTTAACTCCAAACGTAACAATTACGCATCACTCTGATTTGCAACAGCTACCAATTTAATTCACGATCTCATAATCTTCGTGATCGCATCAACAACTTCTAACTAGCGTAACAATGTTACTGTATTTTTGTTTGTGTTTTTATGAACCAGCACTTCTAATTCTAAAGAATCAAGAGCAAAATAACTCATCAATAATTTCTGAAGAAAAAACTTTCATCAGGACATTTTTAGTTAGATAATTTAGGGTGTCCCTAAAAACGCATTTTTGCTCATAATTTTTTTATTTCAAATTTTGTTTTCAGATGATTTCCGTAACTTATAAAGATAAAACTTTTGACGTTTAAGTATTGCTGATTTTTCTTACTGTTAGCGAGTAATAAACGATTTTTTTTTTTGTAAAATAACGTCATTTTATGTGTTTTATCCAATTTAAAGAAAATATCTTCAGTTTCCAGATATAAAATGCAATGATACAAACATTTCAAATGTTGTTTGAAATTACTTTTTTGTTTTTCCCAACTAGAGAAATTCACATTTGAAAACAGCCAATTTTTTTATTTAAACAATAAGATCTTTTGGTTGACATACGCCTAGAATCGATGAGAAGACTACTTTGCTGAAAAATTTAAAATAAAAAAGTTACAGCAAAATAACTGGTTGCAAGAGGAACACCTTAAGCTACGTAAGAAAAAATGCTCTTGGTCGGTCATTTCAAAAAGTACAGAAAAACTTATCCATATTAAGTTGATGTTGTTTTTGAGAAGGGAATAATTTCTCATCACCATGAGGCTCTAGGAGTAGACAGCATTTTTTTGCTAGAACAAAGTTGTGAAGAGAAAGTATTGATAGTTCCGTTAGCTCACGGCAGGCTGTGAAAATTGAATAGAAGTAGTTTGAAATTGAGCGGAGGGCATTTTGAGGTAGTATTCCGAAACAGGAAACACAGACTTTTGCCAAGCATCCCCATGCGGGGTAGGTCAAGGCGTGATCGAATACACCACCTTGAGCAAGTGTAGAAAGACTGTAATGGGGTTTACCATTAACCGTACTGGTGGGGACCAGTACATACAACGCTTCCGCCTTTCCCCTCCGAGGTCTATAAGTCATAGACGACGAGTGGATGTATGGTAAAGCAGAAGTCGTATGCCAAAAATAAACCCAAAAAGGATCGGGAATAGTTTCTCTCCCATGTAGGGGATTTGGGAGTACAAGTAGACAGTTCGTTAGAACTATTAAAAAAAAGCTATCGGTAGTATATGAGCACGATCAAGTGCACAGATTTTTGCCAGTCAAGGTGGTGTATTCGATCACGCTTTGACCTACCCCGCATGAGGATGCTTGGCAAAAGTCTGTGTTTCCTGTTTCGGAATACTACCTCAAAATGCCCTCCGCTCAATTTCAAACTACTTCTATTCAATTTTCACAGCCTGCCGTGAGCTAACGGAACTATCAATACTTTCTCTTCACAACTTTGTTCTAGCAAAAAAATGCTGTCTACTCCTAGAGCCTCATGGTGATGAGAAATTATTCCCTTCTCAAAAACAACATCATCACAGATCGTTACCCCGCGTATGGGAGAATACAAGGAAAGAACAATATCAAGCATATTAAGTTGCTTAAAATGATTGATTCTACAATTTTTCTGAAGAATGTTTGCCTTTTTTGTGCAAATAAAATAGTTATCTATCTAAGATTTCTATGAAAATAAGGACCACCCTAGTTTTCATTCACACCAAAAGAAGCGCCTTGTTACTAGAAACAACTTTGGATAAGACAATTTTGCTCCAAAACGCAAAACGTAGACTATAAATCCATCTATCCAGCTAAATTCGCATTCTGGACTAGTCTGCATTGGTCATATGACAAATTTGAGGAAAAACAAAAACAAAAGCGATCCGGTAAATTAAAACGAGCCGTGAACTAGTTCACGTTTACAGCATTTTTACCTTTACTTTTGGCACATTTGGTGGATTTTGGGTCAATGTTGACACTATTGGCAATGTACCATTTCAGAGCCAGCGTTGCATAATAGCAAGATGCCAGTAAAGGGCAGAACTGCACCGAACCTTTGTTTCCGATTGAAGAGTAACAATCGTTTATTAAGATATTTGTCCACGTAAATTTGTCCAAAGATAAATGATGCCAGGCATCTCTACACAAGTTCTGCTATAAACGTTGTAGCCAGCGGTATAAACAACTAAACAACTGGCGTGATATAAAGCGAAACCCTAAGTAGTTTAGGAACTTCGTTAACTTCAAACGTAACAATACCGGGTTGCCTTCTGTAATGCACTTGGACCATCGATCGGCAAATAAGCAAGAAGAAAAATCCTCTTTATTGGCTGAATTTTTTCAATCAGTCTCCAAAGAACCACGAGATGACTGCAATACTACAGATGCGCTGAGTCATTGACGTTGATACCTTCACTGTATCTGCAGACAATTTGACCAGGGCACTCTCTGATCTGAAAACTTCGTATCAATCTGGACCGGATGGAGTTCTCACCTGTGTTCTGAAGAAATGCTCTGCGAGCCTGATTGTTCCTCTTCTCCACATCTTCAACTTGTCTATGTAGCAATCTCTCTCTCCAACTCTCTGGAAGGCTTCTTTCATGTTCCAGGTACAAAAAAAGGCGAAGAATAATGTAAGGCAATGTCGAGGGACTACGTTCGTCGACTACGTACGTGGTTTGACCAAAGTCTACGCTGCATACAAAAATTGTATGAACAGACCCATTCCCAAAGTACTTTATACCCGTCAAATTTTTTCAACAAGATTCAGCAATTCTAGGGTTGTTATGGAATTAAAAAAAAAGCATTTTAAAAACCTTAGATTTTCCACATGTTTCAAAATCGAAGCGCATTAAATAGCAACCATGGTAAAATCTAGCAAGTGCTGGCGTGTGCCGAAACATTCATTTTACAGTCGTGTTGGATTTATGTATAGGATAACCACGAAGTTTGTTCACAGTTCGTACTGAAAATGTACTTTTCCACCACGACCCTCTCACCCACACTAAAATTGAATTTTGAATTAATTACGAAATCGAAGGTAAGACTAATAAATCTTTTCGTTGTATTCGTTGTAAATCGATTTGTACTTTTTAAGAAGCTACCTTCGTACTCAATGCCACACGCGTAAGTGTCTCAAACACGAAGCATTCATTGGCAACAGAAAGAACATCCGTGCATTGTACGAAATCAATATAAACTGTTATCAATTGTTATTGTTATCAATAAAAAAGAAACGTCTCTCTGCTGGTTGCATGATTGACTGACAGATCTTCTTTATCGACTCAGTATGTAATTGAAAAAAGTAAATAAAAATATATAAAGGATTCCAGCGAGTCTCCCCTGGTTGGTGCTAAGCCAATAAGCCTGGACATCAATAAATATAATTATAATCAATAAAAGCATAAAGTTGCCAGAAGGCACGAAAGGTATCTACGCACTCTTGCTTTTCCCTAAATTTAAAATGGATTCGCAAAGATTGTTCTTAAGAAGCTTCTATTGGATTGGTACAGTTGTAAAAATTTAAAGTTTACAAAAAAAAGTTTGCTTCGAGCATGCGCTGTTAAAGGTTGTGTCGATGCTTTATTAACGGGTGTCCACTAAATAATGAGAACAAAAAGAATGGGTCAGGAAAAAAATACCAGTGAAGTTTTGTTCAAACTGATTTATTTTATTAAAAGGGTCAACTTAAATCTTCAAACTAAGTTTAGTGAATATTGTCATATGGTCCGTGGTCCGCCGTGCGGCGCAGCTTAGTCGTTATGCTGGAACATGACCGTTGGACGGCAGCCACATCGATTTTTCGGATGCAGCTTTTGATCCTGTTGGTATGTTGCTTGGTGTTCTTGGCCTTCCAATTATCCTTGTATACCATGGAGCTCAAAAGACCGAAGAAATCCTCGATAGGACGGCACTGTGGCAAATTTGTCGGATTCCGGTCTTTTGGGACATATGGTATATTTTGGCTCTCCAAAAACGTTAGCGTTTTTTTTGCGTAGTGCGATGATGCCTTGTCCGGCCAAAACACGTATTTGCCATCCGAGTGATGTTGTTTAAGAAATGGGATGAGTATTTTCTGCAAACACTCTCTTTGGTACACCTCCTGGTTGATGGCCAAACGACTAAAATATTTACCTGCACTTAGTAATTCAGAAAAAGCACCAAAAAATGAAAAAAGTGCCACTAAATTATTAAGGCCTGTGCCAACAAATAATGTGTGATCAGCATTAAAAAATTAGGAATGAGCAATAAAAGATGAGAAAAGATCTTCGGATAATCTAATTGTGACCGGTAAATCTATCAAATAAAGCAACAGCTATTAGTATATGTGCAATTAAATATGGCAGTATTTCCGCCAAATTATGTAATTTGAGCACTAAACTATTCGCATATGTCTTTTAATTTTGTTGGATTTTCCCATAAAAACAGTAAAATGAGCAATGGATAAATAAATATCCATTGCTCATTTTACTGTTTTTATGGGAAAATCCAACAAAATTAAAAGACATATGCGAATAGTTTAGTGCTCAAATTACATAATTTGGCGGAAATACTGCCATATTTAATTGCACATATACTAATAGCTGTTGCTTATTTGACAGATTTACCGGTCACAATTAGATTATCCGAAGATCTTTTCTCATCTTTATTGCTCATTCCTAATTTTTTAATGCTGATCACACATTATTTGTTGGCACAGGCCTTAATAATTTAATGGCACTTTTTTCATTTTTTATTGCTCAAATCTCTCTTTTAATTGATGATTAATTATGCTGCCATGGCCAAACCGCTTGGTTTGAACCACGGCTTCGAAATACCCTTATCGGATATTACGATGTATAACATAACCTTCGATTCAAATTTGTGCTTGAACTTATACATTACTTTTGGAGGAGTAGTAGATTTGTCCTTAGTGTAGAATCGGTCGTTTCCCGGTATCTGAGACTTCGAAAGAGGAAAGTAGCTTTCGTCGTCCAGAACGAAAGATTTTCCGCCGTAATTCCGAGTCATCCAGCGGCATTGGGATTTCACGGTTTGAATCTGCTCATCTGTGTACTCTGGGGATCTGGTTTTCTTTCTACACACTATTCCTTCTTTCTTTAGCGTCTTGCAGATGAGTGACTTCGAACAATGGAACTTTCGGGCTGCTTCCCGTTGACTTACCGAATCCTTGTTGTTGAACATGCTGCGCAGCGAGCGGAGCGTTTTCTCATTCATTATTTTCGCTGGACGGCCGCAACCTTTCTTCCGGGTTACTCTCATGCATGCCAGGATACGGTATACGGTGGATACCGGAACTTTTTCACGACAAAAATGGTCCACCGTGTATTTTTTTCCACGATCTTCGTTCGCTTGAAAGAATTGTACAACGCGCGCGCGCAGTTCTTCCTGTTTCGACGGCATGCTGAACACGACTGAACATGTTAGAGTGAAATAAGAGTGTATGAAAATTTTCTGGAGAGTCCAACGATTCATTCATCTAAAGTGACATTTCTATGCGGCCGTTTTTGTTCTGATGGAAAAGTATTGAAATCATTCTCATTTTTTAGTGGACACCCGTTACGCACTATTTTGCTACCGGCCACGGCATGTTTCGTATTGTTTCGGTTATCTATAATTCGGTGAGGTGAGTAATCGAGTAGGCATAGAAAAATTAATAACAAAAATTCATCCTGGTGAAATGTAGGGGTTCGCTGGACTGGCTTTCCGGTGGTGGGAATAACAATTGATTGTGATCCATAATATTGGTTTGTCATGCTCGCCGTACCACCATATCCTGGAGCAAGTGAACCACTATCTCACTTTGTGGTTGGCTCCAATAGCACTATTGATATAAATAGGTTCAAATTAGAAATAGGTATTAATATTCAAAAAATAGAGGTGGGTTATATCTAGGATAAAACCGCAAGTCTAGCGTAGGATCACGCTGGTGTTTCCCTGCTTATGAAATTTCCTTTCCTTATTTGACCTGCATTTGGGCAAGGCAGGCGCTGGTTATTGCATTAGTTTGAGATCACCAGTTTTTTTCACATAGAGAATGCATGCTAGTCTCAAGTCATCTGGTGATTCTCTGTGTAATAAAAGCTCATCTGGCAGTAACGGAGTAGCAGCCTTGGTGGTCAATCATTAAAATCTATAATAAAATCTTAAAATAAAATAGAGATTAAGATAAAATCTTTGAATGGAAAAACAACGGCAACGTTTCGCTCTGATTAGCATGCTGTCTTGTCTCTGAAATTCTGATATGAGTCGTTTTGTCTCGCCATCAAATAAAATATGTTATAAAATTTTTAGTTTTTACTTATTTAAAAAAAATCTCATGGATGTCCACTTTTTGCACTTTTTGGCTACATCTTGAAACAAAACCGAGGCTACTTCGAGCGTTTTTCATTCTGGGAAAATTCTTTGAATTAATATACTTTTTATGACAAGGATAAACATTTATAAACATTTCAAAAGTATGATGCCCAGAATCAGAAATCAATGCGATAAAATATTTTTTATCGATTGGTGTTAACGTTTTGATAATCACTGTAGAAACGACTGAAATATTTATGCTCAAAACCTGACTACTTTTCGTGCCGGTTGAAATCCATTTTTTCTTTAAATTGTGCCCCAGTATTGAAAACGAAGACGTAGTTCCAAGCCAGAAAGTGAAGCCAAACATTTCTCATTAAGAGAGGAAACCAGATGATAATTACATGTAGGTCTGCTAAATTTGGAAACCGGCTGCATTGAGATAGGTAAAATTCTATTATACGTAACACTATACATAAAGGTTTTTTTTAGACGGGGGATACGTTCCACTTTTACTATGAAACCGCGTTAAAAAAAAGTCTAAATCGAGTTGATCAACTCACATGCATAAACATTTCAAATAACTTCAAATTTGTTTGCATGTGTTACCTTTTCATGCAATGGTAAAAAATACAGTTTGTTTTAATTTTCAGTGTTCACACCAAACTTTTTTTTTTTCAAAACTGTCATATGATTACTTTTTGCCCAAAACAAAAAAACGTGATTCGAGTTAGGTCGAAAAAATGTTCCGTTCTGGACTTATCGCCGAAAACAAACCGTGGAAATAAAAGATCTCAGTGTATTTCAAAACATTGCATTTGGCTGGGCAGGTTTGAGATCCCGAAATCATTGGGGTTAAGACTCCCAGGTTGGTACCAAAGAAATGCGCTGTGATACACCAAAATAAGCATAAACTTGCCCAAACGGCCAAACCGCGGTTCTACACGGATAAAAATCTGTCCCCAAATTTATTTACCTCGAGTCCCGAATGTTGAAACAGGTCCATTGTTCAGCAAAGCCAACGGTAACGCCGTCCGTTACGATGCTCATGGCGATGGTGCCCCGTTTGGCATAAAGACGTTCGATCGAATTGAAGTTTGACCGAAAAGACGTTTGACCTATTGGACGTTTGGCCGAATGGACGTTTGACCGAATGAACGTTTCGCCGAATAAACGTTTTATATAAAGTCATTCAACCGAGGAAGTTTAGCCGAATGTACGTTTGGCCGAATGGACGTTTTGTCGAATGGACGTTTGGCCGAATCCAAACTTGGTGAGAAGATACTTTACAATGCAGTTTTTTGTTGGAGGGCTGATTTTTTGCTCTCCCTCAACCTATTTTTCCAGAAATTTAAGAGATTTAAACAGTATAATATTTGGTTAAAAATGTATATTCGATCATATTTAATAATTCAGGTGTCTTATTTGTTTAACAATGAAAACAAGAAAAAAAAATACTTGAATCAGACGTTCGCTTTCGAAAACAGGATCAGTAAAACTCTGCTGCCACCGAACTTATCATGTTTCAAAGAAGGAACAATCCCACAAAAGAGTAGAATCTGGGCAAGCGCTTGATTCATAAGTTTGCTCTTGAATACAGGAATATGCATTGTCATGAAAAGGCCCATGTGCAAACAATTAAAAGAAGGTATCTCTCAAAAGAACTGCATACTCTTCAAGATAATAAAAAATAATGACGCATTTCGTCTAGCTTGTTAACATAATACATTTTTGCACCTAAAATCAGGGGTCTAAGATTTTTACAAAACATATTTTTACTTCTGATGTATATGACCAAAAGGCCGAATACTATTTTTTACTTATTTAAATACAAATAATTATAGATGAAACTCAATCAGAATGCTTATTACTGAAAATGAGCAAATATCCCAAGTAACAATTTTGGTTTTATGAGGGTTCTGAAGACCATGGTTTAGTCTTTAAGTGTGCTTTAAAACCACAATAAAACTTGAATTGTTACTTGGGATGTTGATAAAACCTAAATGATATAAGTCAAGAATATTTCATTGCATCGGAATGCTACCTAATGAGTTCGAGAATATTTTTTTGTTTTTGGTATCTCCTGTATTGAGATCTAGGGCGTTTATGAATACTTTTTTGGATTATTGTTCCTTTTCTTAGCAATACATCTTGTTTCGAATGCATTTTGAAATCTACTTGATAATTGCAATAAAACTTTGCAGACTCAAACAAAACACTTTAAACTAGTATTACTCAAAATATCATTAATTTTTATTCACGCAATAAAAAGTTACATCCAAAACAAAGTGTCACAGTCCAATCTTTACATGCTGATAGCCAATTTTTGTCCAAACGTCCATTCGGCCAAACATTATAATTTATCAAAAGCCATAAGGAGAAGCTACGACAGTGTAGAAAGCTTACTGATACCGTAGGGAAGTGGAAGTATGCGCGCATGTCGCCGTCCGCTTGGAAGACTATGGGGATTTCATCGTCGAACGGAAGTGTAAGTGCTTCTACCGGATCGAGTGTCTGCAGGCAGTTGGAGTTGAGCTTACAGCCAGTAGAGAAGATGACGGTTCTGAGTGACATTCAAAAGTGGGACTTCATTGGCCATTTTTGGCTTGATGGAAAACTCGGATTTAGCAGACGGCAAGAAACATCGCCTGTAGTCATTCCGACAGGACAAGCTCGAAAAATGATCTACTTCTGCGAGGATCGATATGACGTCATGATTTGATGCTGATTGGGTGAGATCGTTTCTATATATTAAGGGTTTCATAACGGTTCCCTGCCCTTCGGTTCAGAAAGGGGTATGGGCGCGTTCTGTTACCGTAGCGTAGCGTGTTACCAATCACTAATCCCTTTTCCTTTCTATTCTCTTCCCTATCCTATGACCACGAGCAATATCATATCGTCATCCTAAAGTCAACTCTTCAAATGCAGTAACATTGAGACAACACAGAGCATTGAAGAACGGTGTTAACCCTAACCAATTTTACTTTCATACAAATTTTCTAACACAAGGTATGCAATCAAATGACCATTACAAAATATACTGAATATCATCATATCGACATGATATATAACGGGAAAAGAGAGGGGCTATCAGGGCACCCAAGTGAAACGATTTGGATAGGGAGCATGGGACTGCCTCCTCCCTATTGTTAACATTTCGTGGAACGAGGACGGGTTCTTCAACCCCATCTATTGGGTTTATTCTGTCAATCGAGGGCTCGACTCTAATGCTGTGTGTGTGAACTTGCTTTTGGAAGGAGATTCTCTTCCCTATATTCGAGGGTTTCGCGTAAGTGTCTCTGCTTACGGGCCCGCCCAAACGTTTTTGGCCCTTCATACAGGAGCTTGAAGTAGAATCCTGATCAAATCGTTTTTCAGATTATTCCACTGATATGGAAAGTTACCTTGCTACAATAGATGGTAGTATCTCATCATCATTATCATCATCATCATTAAGGGTTTCATAACGGTTCTCACTTCACCCGTTTATTTTGAACCTACATCAATTATAATTTAATCTTAATATGAATTATATTTATGATCGCTTTTACTAAATACGACCAGGACATCTTCCGCTTTCCCAGGTACGCGTTTCAAGCTTTAGTTGGTGACGGTGGCTCTTCTTGACCTTCTATTCCTGAGTTGTAAGTGTGACTAAGAGCGTCTATGTAATGCCTCCCATTTCCCCCAAAGCTTCAAAGATAACTTGTCTTGCCTCATAAGTTCTTCTTTTTATTGTATTGACCTCCATGACAAAAAGGGAACCATTACAGAGCATATGATTGATCAAATTATTCTCAGTTCTATTCGCCAAACGCCCCTGGTTGGGTGAGGGATAGAGGATGACACACACACACACACGTCCATTCGGCCAAACATCCATTCGGACAAATTTCCATCCGGTCAAACGTTCATTCAGACAAGCGTCCATTCGGCCAACCATCCATTCCGCCAAACATCCATTTGCCAAAGATCTATATGCCAAAGGTCCATATGCCAAACGTCCCACCCCCGCTCAAGGCAACTCAGCAAAAACCATTGAAACATGATTTTTGGTACGGAAATCATGATTTGTTTAGTAGTAGAGATTAGAAGTAAAGTTCTCTCGACCCGTTGTTCTCTAAAAATAATCCAAACCAATTTTTACTTGGAAAATTTCCAAAGGAAACTGTTCTTCAAAGTCCGCAAAGGGACCTGACGCTTGTGTAAAAGTTATTTAGCTAACACTGATTGCTATTCAAACGAACGAAACATTGCATTGCTTTTTACTGGCAGCCAGAGTAAAATAATAAGGAAATAGCTCTACCCACTCGAATGATCTTCAATGTTATCTCCGTTAAGAGGGTCGAAAAGTATTGAAACATACATTGTTCAGTCCAAAACTTGAATCAAAACCATAATTTGATCATCATTCATGTTATGACACAACTCGAATTTGTGGTTGTTAAATTTTTGCTTTTATCATTTCCAAAACAGCAAAAGCATTTTTTTTCCCTCATTCACTAGGCTGCTCTCCGATTCGATGGGCCACCATCTCGTGAAGTGCGCAATTTGCTGGCATTGCACAAACAAAGCACTTTTCCAAAAACTTCAACCCGCAAACATACCTTCACGCTTAAGCAAATTGTGGCCCAACTGATGAGTCTACCTGCTTTGCCGTCGTAATCATAATAACAGTTTTTGAAATTATTAAAAATTTATAAAAGCTGTTCCGCCCCTTACTCGATGGTTTCTTGTCAGTTTTGGTCGCCATCTTCACCGACGATGGCTTTTTTAATAGCAGGCGACGGCGGTGGCGAGTATCCGTTGCGAGGCGATTTCCCTCTCCTGACCCTACCCGAACTGTAAACATACACACAATTTTCTCCTTTCGCCGTTGTCTTTTCCGCGCGCAAACAACTCAAAAATCCTCCGCGCGCGGGGAGAAACGGAAAAACGAACATGGCAAGACAATTAACGTTAAGTGTAGGGTTTGCGTACTTTTCGCCTTGGTTTACGGACTTGACGAACTGTGCCCCTGCTTGAAAATGCTTCACACGGGACAAAACCCTTTTTTCTGGACGATTTCACTAGCTGGTTCGGATTAAGTACAATGACGTTTAGTCGCATTATCAAATAGCTAAGTAAAATCGATCAAAAAGAATTTAACTCATTGGCTCAGGATCTACAATCTCATGGTTTCACGGTTATGTTTAGCTTTCTATAGATGAGAAATTGTTGTACTGATGTTAGTAAATTTTAAGTCCAAATAATCCATTCAGCCACGTTTTTGGCATATTGCTTTCTCGGGATGTGTAGCCAAGGAGAAATTTTGCCGCTCTCTGTTTCGGCAAATTACACGCCAGAACAACACGATTCCGGAATCATCATCACGCGACGAGCCCGTTGAAAGATAAGAAATGGCCACAACAACAGCCTTCCCCTACGGTTGACGGAGCTGTCAAGAAGCTGCCAGGGTGTTGAAATTTGTACCCAAGGTATCAAAAATCCTTCCTGTGGAAGGGTAAAGCGAATATTTATTTATGCACTCTGGTTTATTTATCTTCTCCTGTGCAGCCCGATCGGGGCCGGGAAGATAGGTGTTGTTGTTGGAAGTGATGGAAGGTCAGAAAGAAAGAGTGCAAAGTCGTGACGGTCGCAATCATAACTGTTAGGTGAAGTTTAAATATGGTTCTTTTTGGGCTTGTTGTTTATGTAAAACAATGCTCAACCATAGTTTAATTTTGTAAAACAAATTAATTTTATTTATTATTGAGTTAAATAGGGTCTACCGGTCATAGAAGACTAATGACACGATTTATTGCCAGAGAAAAAGAACGCAATACTTCCCAAAAGTCCCCCTTGCGATCAAAACTCAACACACACTTTTCGACTCCGCAAACATAAGGTAACATCACGTCAACCAAAAGTGCTTCCCCTGACAAGCTGATCCGAGTGCCCAACAGGACTTAGTGCAAACCGAGCAACATGGAACCCGCGCATCGAAACAGCTCCAAATCACGATCGTCTGACTTCCCAGCAATCATCGCACCTCTCGCGAGCTAAGCTGACAGTCGGGCAAAGTGCTGGTCCAGCGAGCGTATCATGAGTATAATAATAATCGTGCCTTGGCTCGGGAAGCGAGAGTCCACCTTCGCCCTCAAGGGGATCGATGAAAACCGTGGCGGATTTCAATTTGCAAAACAATTTTCAGCCCTTCGCACTCGGCAACTATACGACATCGGCGGCGGCGGCGGCGGCAAACCGAGCTGCAAAGGAAGCGTGCGCCAATTTTCAGTCTGTCCAAGCTGTGAAAGTCGTTTTACGCCCTCTGGACTTTACAGTTTTCGTTCGTTTCACTCGCTTTCCTGGCAGAAAATCCATCCGTCCTGCAGTTCCTGCAGGTGATGGAGTGATTTCATATTAAAAATTTCGGCATATGCTTTCCGCAGCTCCTCGACTGAACGACAAGGACCCGAAGTGATTGTTTTCGAATTTGTTACTTGCATCGCCGTTTTTTTGTTCTTGGGAGCCATCGGAGCCTTCGCTTTGACGGCGCGCGGGACACGCTCTAATTGAGATGGCCGTAAGGATTTATGAACGTCGTCTTGTGGCTTTCACTTGATGCGGAAAAAAAATAAAACAAAAATGCTCAAAATGATTGGATTTACCGTTGCTTTTCGCACCTTCAATTAGGGCACGTTTTCGCTCTTCAAGATGCCCGTGAGGATTTTTGATTTTGGGTTGCAGCTTCGGACGGTGGATAAATATGGGTGGAATTTATCACCATAGTTGATTGTAAAAGTAATGGCTGGCCCACAATTGATACGTTGCGGATGCGTTTGCGTGAATTTGACAGTTTTCCCATAGGTTTTCTGTCAAATTTACGTCAACGCATCCGCATCGTATCAATTGTGGGTGACCCTTAACACTGCGGACTCACTTTGCAACATGTCATTAAAAAACAAAGCAGTCATGAATCTGTCAAACGCTCAAATAAATTACGAATAGCTGTATCTGTGGTTGCTTCGTTTAGAAATGGTTTGCATTGCCACTTCAAATTTTCGACGGCTCACATCTATGAAACTACAAAGATTTCACATGCCCAGCTTTAATTGAATTCTTGCTACCTGGCAACGAACAATCTCAACGATTTGGCATGCACAGAAAAAATAATGAATTTGAAAAGGGCGTGTAAAATTACCCTTCCTTCGATTATCAGCCAAAGCAAACGTAAGTATCGAAATTATTTACAATGGTTCATTTATCAATTTATTTATTCAGTTTTTTTTTGTGGTATACATGAATGTGTTTAAATTTAAATTTTTATCTAGTGCAGTAAAGCACGATTCAAAGTAAATCTGGGCGCACGGTTTAATACACCACCGCTTCCCTGGTGGTTGGAACAAAAAACGTTTGACGGGCATTTGTTGATGTATTGTTGACAAAGAAATGAGTGAAAAGTCTTTTCTCGATTGATCAACACATCTAGAAATTAAGGATCATTGAACTTGAGAAACGAAAATTAATTGTGCACAAACATCTAGAGAATGCTTCGTGGTCTGCCTCAAAAATAGCAAAAGTGTTACAATTCTCAAAGCCAATGGTGTGTCTTGCAATCAAACGTTACAAGGATACTCTGAGTGTGGATAGAGCACAGCGCATTAACCATATAAGTGGCACTAAGGACAAAGAGCTGAAGAGAAAGGTGTTGAGATACGTGAAAGGCAACTCAGGTGTCTCCATACGTGATTTGGCAAAGAAATACGATTCCAACTTTTCCACTGTGCGTAACATCCTTTCAAGAGAAGGAAATAAGTCTTTTTGTGCCAGTCAACATCCGAATCGCTCCCTGAAATAAAGTTTAGTGGCCAAAAAGTGAGCACGATTACTATACGAAAGGATTGTATATTACTATACGAAACATATGTAAAAATCGATTATAAACAAATCCTCGGACGAAATTTTTAACTGGAAACTGATCGTGGGGATGTCTCTTTCAGGTATTAATAATTATACCTGATAAATTGCTCGGAAACTAAGGATTTGGCAAAAAAATCTGCAAGTTTTCATCACATCTCACACAATGACGTGGAAGGTTTACATTAAAGTGTGTCTGAAAAAGCGGATTTTACCCTTCATTCGGCTACACAAGACCAACGATATGTTTTGGCCAGATGTAGCCAACTGCCACTACTCTAAGGAGGTACTAGAATGGTATGCTGCAAACAATGTTAATTTAGTCGCCAAAGAGATTAATCCTCCGAATTGCCCTGAGTTCAGACCGATCGAAAAATTGTCAAGCGAAAACTTCGAGAATGTGGTGAAGAAATGACAAATGCGTTTAAAGTGGAATAAGTGCACCGATACAGTGTCACCAGCAACTGTGCAGATCATGATGGCATCGATCACAAGTAAAGTGCGAGAGTTCGTTCGAAACGGTAAAATGTATTAATTTGTTATATACTGTCTGGAAGCTGAATAGAACCCTTTTGTTTAACGTTTGGATCAACCGTATGTGTTGTTTAATTTCTGGAGTTATGATCACTTCAATGCAGTTAATTATCTTACTTACTTTACCAATCAGACCAAGACCAGTGTGACCTGTGCTGTACACAAAAGTTGTCTCCATTGTAATCGGTCCATGGCTGTACCTCGCCAGCCTTGCTCTTTCCGGAGAGTCCACAAGTCGCCTTCCTCTTGATCGATCCACCTTGCTCGTTTCACGACTCTCCTTCTTGTACCCGTTGGTTCGTTTTCGAGTACCATTTTAACAGAGCTATCGTCCGACATTCTTACGACATGCCCAGCCCATTGTATTCGACCGATTTTAGCGATGCGTACGATGGGAGGTTCTCCCAGCAATTGTCTTCCATCTGCACACCATCGTAGATCGTAAGGTGCTGCTTCCGTTCAAAGACACCAAGGGCGTGTTGGTCCTCCACTAGCAATGTCCATGTTTCTTGGCCGTAGAGAACTACCGGGCATATTAATGTCTTGTAGATGGTCAGCTTTGTAGTTCGGCGAACTATGTTCGATCTAAGCGTCCTTCGGAGTTCAAGGTAGGCACGATTGCCAGCCATAATGCGCCTTTTTATTTCTCTGCTAGTGTCGTTATCGGCGGTCACCAATGAGCCCAGATACACGAATTCGTCTACTACCGCGATTTCATCACCGTCGATCTGAACTCGTGCTAGGAGGCTAACATTGTCTTCTCGTGAGCCTCTTCTCTTCATGTATTCTGTTTTCGACGCATTAATCACAAGCCCAATCCTACCAACTTCAGCCTTAAGTCTGATGTACGTTTCCGCTATCGTCTCAAAGTTACGTGCTACGATATCAACGTCGTCGGCGAAGCCAAATAGTTGGACAGACTTTCTGAAGATTGTGCCACTCGTGTCTATTCCAGCTCTTTGAATCACACCCTCCAGTGCAATGTTAAACAACAAACACGACAATCCATCACCTTGCCGTAACCCTCTCCGAGATTCGGAGGGACTCGAGAGCGTCCCTGATACTCGGACGACACACCTCACTCGATCCATCGTTGCTTTGATCAACTACGTCAGTTTTTCGGGAAATCCATATTCCTGCATGATTTGCCATAGCTGGTCTCGATCGATTGTATCATACGCTGATTTGAAATCGATGAAAAGCTGATGTGTGGGCACGTTGTATTTGCGACATTTCTTCAGTACTTGCCGATTCGCGAAAATCTGGTCCGTAGTAGCGTGGCCAGCCATGAATCCCGCTTGGTATTGCCCCACGAACTCCTTTGCAATTGGTGTCAGGCGGCGTCATAGTATTTGGGAGAGCAACTTGTGATCGCACGATAATTGCAGCAATCCAGCTTGTCGCCCTTTTTATAGATGAGACACACTATTCTCTTCATCCAATCCTCCGGTACACATTCCTCCTCTCAAATCTTGGTAAGTACCCAGTGCAGTGCCCTGGCCAGTGCTTTACCACCGTATTTCAATAGCTCGCTTGGGAGTTGGTCAACACCAGCGGCTTTGTTGTCTTTCAATCGATCAATTTCCTCCTCAACTTCCTGAAGGGTTGGGGTCGGGGTCCTAGATTTATTACCGTGCCACTTTCGTTCGCTGTAACATTACCGTTCAGGTTCTCGTCGAAATACTGCGTAGTCAATACATTGTGGTCATTGTGGTCCCGAAAACTTGATGTCATCACCATTGCACAGTTCTTATATATTTTTTTGTGTCGCAATTATGATCCCAATGCGAATGTCAGTTTCCCGGGAGTAGCCGGAATATCAACCCGGAGGTGGCCGATATGGTTCTTCTATTATCACAACCACTGGACTTGTTTTTGAATTTCCATGTAATTTGAGGTGTCACATGATGGGTTTTGGTCTACGTTGAATACTGGTCACTTCCCCGGGGGTTTCTCCAGAACCAGTGAACCGATTCCAATAGAATTCAGAATGACAGTCCACTCATTTGGCAGCAGTTCATATCAGCTCAGTAATTGCTTGGTCTGACTTTGAAATTTTGTAACGCCTAAACCCCCCCCCCCCCCACACACACACACACACACACACACACACACACACACACACACACACACACACACACACACACCGAGGGTCCCTGATTACCGGGTGCTGATCAACAAGACCTCCGTGGGCCGAAAATTGGTGAATATTACGGGGGGATTTCTGCAAGGTACCATTCTTGGACCAACCTTTGGAACGGGATGCACAACGGGGTGCAGCTGCCCAAAGGCGTAGTGATCGTTGGCTTTGCGGATGACATCGTACTATCAGAGAATGGCGAAAAAATAGAAATACTGGGGACCAAAGCATCGGCATATTTGAAAACTGGATGCAGGGGTCGAAACTGCAGATAACCCACTACAACACCGAGGTACTGATGGTTAGCAACTGCAAAGCGGTACAGCAAGCAGAAATCATTATCAAAGGGCTTCAACAGACACGTAGATTATGCCATTGGGAAGGCAGCAAAGGTTATCAATGCGGTAGCCAGAATCATGCCGTATAGCTACGGACCTAGAAGAACTAAGCGGCGTCTACTGGCAAGTGTTTCATCATCGATACTAAGATACGGAGGTCCAGCTTGGGTCACAGCGTTGGTTAAACCAAGCAAAACCCGGCGAAGTTGAATGGTACGTTCAGGCTCATGGTCATGCGAGTTGTGAGTGCGTACAGAACTATTTCATCGGAGGCAGTATGCGTCATTGCCGGGATGATCCCGATTGGCATCACTATCGCGGAGGACAGCGAATGTTATCAGAGGAGAAATATCAGAGGAGTTCGAAAGCTGGTGAAAGCGGAGTCGATGGTCAAATGGCAACGAGACTAGGACACGGTGGAGAACGGTCGATGGACGCACTTGCTTATATCGGATTTGCCGATCTGGGTGAAGAGGACGCACGAAAAGGTAAACTTCTACCTTACGCAGTTTCTGTCTGGTCATGGTTGCTTCAGGCAAAACTTGCACTTTGTCCGGAGTGCGCAAAAGTCCACGAGATACTGGAGCAAGTAGCGTTTTGGTGCCCACGATTTAGACCATTGCGAAGTGAGATGCTTGCCATCAACGGGGCAGATACCAGCCCAGTTAACGTCGTCTATAGAATGTGTCGTGACGAAAGTGCTAAATGACTCACCGTCGTTCACTTTCGAGATCCACAGGCAGGTCATCCTCCGTCGGAGTAGGGTAGTTAGGAGAGAGCAAAAGGAGCTTAGGAGCTTAATGGCTCTATAGTTGACATATGGCCAAGACCTTCCACGAAGTAATACCAATGGGCAGTTCCGTCGGGGTTTCCAGTTGCACAACAAGGAACCGGGTTTTAGTGGAATCAGAAGTCGGCCTTTGCTCAAAGGTCGACCCTGACTACATTTTAACACAGTGCACGATGCACTTTGAAATTGAAATATCCTTCTTATCAACATACAACCATTGACTAATTCTAAGACCAGTAGGTCCCGAACAAATACGATTATTTCTTGGCTCAGTCAGTACTAGCACATCGGTCCCAAGGTTAATAAAACGCCTCTAATAATGAACTTACACGAACTTACTCTCAAATATTCTGTCAAAATAACACAGCAAACAAAGGCGCAAATATGTACAGCAAGGTGATGGCTTCAAGGTATACTTCGGACCAACAGTGAACCAATTTCAAATCGCTAGTTGCTTATTGATTATTGATACAACCCTAGGAGTTTACAGCAATTTATGCTAGAACTAAAGATATGAAAAGAATGTTTTGATAGTGAAATTAGAAAATGTTTTCAGTGAAATCGTGGGCCATGCCAACAGCAACAAAAATTATCAATTAGAGGTATTGATAACGAATAAAATATAAGCGTTGCTGAATTCCACAATACCTAATAGTTATACTTATTTTCAAATGAATAATTTAAGGTTTATTTGAAACAAACAGTTCTAGAAGAGTCCTACAGGGTGTCTGCAAATTATCCGTACAGACTTTACCGGCATGCCTCAACACAACCAAGCGGATTAACCTAAGCAATACCTACATGGTTTAACATCTTCTCATTCATTCAAAATGAAGCCGAATGAGTTACGCGCAGGTGTAATTGAACATTTTCGAGAAGTAAAAACTTTTTCAGTGATTGCAAAGACCCTGAATATGGCAAAAATCTACAGTGAGTGTCGCAATAAAACGATATAAAAAGCTTGGAACACTAGATAACCGCGTAGGATGAGGAAAAAAGCCGTTTGGACTCCACAAATGCGTGAGATTATTCTGCGACGATTAAAGCGTAATTCTTTGAGTTCCATCCAAAAGTTGGCGAAATCACTCAAAATTTTTCCTGAAACGATTATCCGAGGGCCGTCATCGGTCAGTGCTGTTCACTGATGCAAAAGTTTTGACAATCAAGCAGCATCACAACCACCAAAATGATCGGCAGTTGCCTCCAAAAATCGTAGAAGAAAGCAGAAAAAAACAATGAATCTTAAGTGGCACGTAAAATTTCCTCCCGTTTAATTCCCATCCACAAGAGACGTAAACAACAAAACTGTTTGCAATCTATATAATAAAAATGAGTTGGGGTTTTCTTTGTCACGATTTAACTCGCGAGCGAAAGGACCGTTTGGCATGAAAATTTGTATGCACGGGTTTTTGAGGCCGGGAAATATTTTTAAGATAGTAAGAGACCCCTCCCTCCTCTGGAAAGGGGGGGCTCCCATACAAATGAAGCACATTTTTCTGCATAACTCGAGAACTGATCAAGCAAAGGAACCCAAATTTAACATGCGGAAGTTTTTGTAGGCAAGAAATGTTTCTATGGTAGTTTGAGACCCCTCCCCTCTCTAGAAAGGGAGGCTCCCATACCAATAAAACAGAAGTTTCTGCATATATCAAGAACTAATCAAGCAAATGGAACCAAATTTGGCATGTGGGGTTTTCTGGTGGCGAAAAATGTTTCTTTGGTAGTTTGAGACCCCTCCTCTCTCCTAGAAGGGGTGCTGTCATACAAATGAAACTGTAACTGTAATCTTAACTCTAGATCTAATAAAGCAAATGGAACCAAATTTGGCTAGCAGGGATTTTAAAGGCAATACAAGTTTCTACGGTAGTTCGAGACCCCTCCTCCCTCTCTGGTAGGGGGGGAGGGGGGCTCCCATACAAATGAAACACAAGTTTCTGCATAACTCTAGAACTAATCAAGTAAATGGAACCAAAATTGACAGGTAGAGGTTTTTGAAGACAAGAAATGTTCTAAAGTAACTCGAGACCCCTCGGGGGGGGGGGGGGGCTCTTATACTAATGAAACACAAATTTGTGCATAACTCGAGAACTAATCAAGCATATGGAACCAACTTTGGTATGTGGAGGTTTTTGGAGGCACAAAATGTTTTTAAGGAAGTTTGAGACTCCTCCGCCATCTGGAAGGGGGAGGGAGGGGGGTTTCCATACAAAAACAACACAAATTTCTGCCTAACTCCGAGATCTAACCAAGTAAATGGAACCAAATTTGGCATGTGGAAGTTTTTGAAGGAAATAAATGTTTCTAAGGTGGTTTGAGACCCCTCCGCCTTCTGGAAGGGGAGACTTCCATAAAAATGAAACATAATTTTTAACATAGCTCGAGAGCCAATGAAGCAAATGCCAAATTTGGCATGTTGAGGTTTTTGGAGGCAAAAAATGTTTCTATGGCACTTCACCACCCCTCCCCACTTCAAATAGGGGGAGGGGGCTCCCATACAAATAAAAAGAAAATTTCTGCATAACTCGAGAACTAATCAAGTGAATGAAACCTTTTTAGCATATGGGGTTTTTGGAGGGGGATTTCTATATACATAAAAATGAATTTCTGTCTGTCTGTCTGTCTGTCAGACCCTTATAGACTCGAGAAGTTCTGAACAGATTACGTGAAAATTTATATGAAGGGGTTTTTGGGGCTGGGGAAGGTTCTTATGATTGTTTGAGACCCCTACTATCTCAGGAAGGGGCGCTCTCATACAAATGAGACACACATTTCTTCATAACCCGAGAACTAATCAAGCAAATCGAATCAAATTTGACATGTGGGGGGTTTTGAAGGCAAGAATGCTTCTATGGTAGTTCAAGACCGCTCCCCTTTCTGAAGGGAGGTGGGGCTTCAAACAAATTAAACTCAAATTTTTATTATAATCGATGAGCCCAGTGCGATGGTTCGAGAACTAATCAAGCAAATGGAACCAAATTTGGAATGTGGGGGGTTTTGAAGACAATGATTGTATGGTGGTTTGAGAAACCACCCCCCTCTGGAAGGGAGGGCTCCCATACAAATGAAACACAAATTTCTACCAAAAATGAGAATTATCCAGCTTACTTAAACACAAAACGTGTGTTTCTAGGATAAGAAGCATGTTTTGATAGAAGCTTGAACCCCTGCTTAGTCAAAAAAAAAAACTCATTTCGAAAAAAACCATAAACGTGCCAGTTATATTAAATTTCCCTTCATTTAGTTGCAAGCGTAGCAGCGCACCCACCGGGTTCAGCTAGTCCTTCATACAACAGGATAGACTTAGGCGTTATTTGGCTTAAATTTACATGAAATGTCATATTATTTTCTGCCAAATTTAGCATTGCTTTTATGTGCATTTAAATTCAATGTTTCTTTTTATCTGTGTATTTCAAGGAGTCCCACTTCTGTCATGGTTTCGGCTGGAATAACTCATTTTGATAGAAACCTTTTGATCTTCATCGACAAGGGGGTGAAAGTGAATCAAGCGGTATATCAGAAGCTACTAACTGACACAGTAGCTTCTTGGGCATCGTAGCATTTCGGCAAAAATGAATGGATTTTTCAAAACGACTGGGCGCCGGCTCATGGGGCAAAAGATTGTATTAGTCTTTGCGAACGTATTTTCCCAAGCTTTTCAACGAAAGATGAATGGTCTTCCAATGCACTAGATTTGAATACGATGTACTATTCAGTATGGCCCATCTTGGAGTCTGCAATACACTACATAAATCACTAGAACGTCTAAAATCGTCTCTTTTAATTGTTTGGGAACAAGTATCTGTCGAAGAACTTGCGGCCATGGTGGATAGCTTCCCGAAACGTTTGAAGTCGTGCATCTCAGCACGAAAATTTTGAAAAGAACAAATAAAACTTGTTATTTGCAAACATATTGCTATAACAAACAATACATATTCATTTTTTAATCCAACAATAGAAGATAGTTATAATACCATTTTGTTGTACGGATAATATTCGGACACCCTGTACTTCAAAGGCAGACTTCAAGTCTCCTTCAACCAAATGCAAACATTTGAAATGAATCGCTAGCAGCTTTGACATTTCAATTCAATCAGCTGCAACACTGGAAGTGGAATTGTAGTACGGTTGAAGTAGGCTGACGTACTTTGTTATTCAATTTTACTTCAATCGAACTAGGCTTCGCTTTTTCGGATGTATTAAGGGGGGATATACAGTTAGAATGACCAGAAAATTCAATTTTTTTGCATAAAAAGTTAGGTAATTACTCCTAGAATACTCTCCTGAAACCCTTTTTTTTTTTGAAATTCGAACTCCAAGTGTTTCTCGCGCCTTTTCGTCTTTTTCGCGCGCAGTAGGTATAGAGGGACGCTTAAAACTTTCAACGCAACATTAAAACCGCACATGAATGAATATGCACAATCTATTATCATTGGGTATTCTTGAAAATTTTGCACACTGGATGGCACCAGATAAATCTAACGACCAATTATGATCGATTTAGATAGAACAAGATGCTTGCGTTAAGATTTACTCGACTGCATCAAATTCTAGCAAACACCGAGAGCAAGCAACACCATGTCGCTGCAAACACCTTGAAACCGCACCAACACCTGGTCTACTTGACATGAAACACCGCGCTTAGTCCTTCGTGTGCCTGTTGTCGACCCAGCCACATGTTGTTTTCTCCCATTCCCATATGTCGCCCTGTTTGTCACGAAATACACTGCTACCGGTTTTTGTAAACACCTTCCTCCCGGCTTCGACCTCCCCAACCGCATCACCGATACAGTTGAGTCGAACTACACCTAGCTCGGGCTTGTTCATACATTTCACAAAATCGAAATAATTTTAACATGGAATAATTAAACCACCTGATCTTGTCATGTTATGCAGACATTTTGGAGTCTCGCCGGTTGGGTGGTGTAATTTCGTGAGTGGAGGTTGACAAATTTCTGTATTCTGACGCGCGATGCACAAACACCTCTACGTTCCGAAAATTCCGTTAAATTCACAATGGGTGGAGGGGAGGGGGGGACTAAATATCGCAAAACTTTCCCCAAAGAACAAGTTTCAACATTTTGCTAAACCATCATGTTTTCCGATGACGGCGTTGACGATGTTGGTTCGGGCGATGTTGATGATGTGCCGCAGCCGTGGACTTTTGCCTGAGCGGCTCAACGGGCTGCTTTCCGCTTCTTGCCCGACCGCATTGTTGGGGATGGGATTTTGTTTTCCGTAGTGACAACAACATACAGAATGTGTCACTTTCCCTCTGGTTCTACCCCCGATCACCCTAAACGGTGTATATTGTTATTACAAGTTTGCGCTCCCTGAAAGTTATATTACACTTTGGGAGACGAATTACAATCCGGTCCAGAAAAGAGACGATGACAACGACGATAAGTAACAATGGCAGCATGAACCTATATTTATTGCTAGTTCTATATGGAGTGAACGACAACGATCCTGAAATGATGTAAATTGTTCGGGACAGAATGTAACCATGCGGTAGGCAGCAGTGCAGTTGGTAGGTCCTGGTAGGCGTTCGGTTTGAAGGCAGCACTTGAGGTTGTAGAACATTTTTATAACTCCCATGAGAGCGGTGCATAGTAGATGGCAAAGTTATTTACATAATTGTACTACACTCGAAAACATTTATGCATTGCAGGATGCAAATTCTAGCTGACAGCGGAATTGAACAGTGTGGTCAGAGGGAACTAGCTTCCAAGAGCTATCCTTGTAAATCAAATAGTAGTTTGATGATCAAGGTTGAGTAGAAGTAGACGAGGTTAGGATTTTTCTAATCGATTTGGATTATGGGTGGTGGATTAATCGGGGATGACAGATTTTTTTAAGTTCAGTATTGTGGAAATCTTTCTCCTCTGGCAACACTTCATATACCACACAGTTCAGGACTGTATCGGTCGATGTAATATGGTAACTTTTCCTCTTTACTTACATGATGCACATTCTGCTTTTATATCCCTAGTGCACATTACGAACACCTTTTGTTCTTGTCGATCGAAATGTATTCGACCATTTGTTGAAAAAATTCAAGTTATTATACAGTTGTCAAGGCTATTTTAAAATAGCTAATAAAATTTCAACAGATCCGTAGTAAACTGTTTCATGACAAAATAACAAAATAAGCTTAAGCATAAGTCGATTATACAATCATATACAGCAGTGGTCCTCAGTATGATCAGCTTCACGAAGCATTTTGCGAATGATATGGCGGGCCGCAGCGAATTTTCTACAGCAGGGTGGCCACAGACTCAAGAAAATCGGGAAATGCTGGAAAAAAGGCGGGAATTTCAAAAGTCATCGGGAATTTTTGTCAAATGGTACGAATCATACTCACACCTTTTTCAGACTGATTTGAATAGCGTAACTCTTAGAGCATCATTTACTGCGGTCCACCGGTCTTATTTTAACATCTTTATAGTTGATTTGCATCAGCAAACTTAAAAAGAACCAGCTAAAACAGACCAACTTTGCGTTCCCCGCACCGGTGTAGTATTTCTTTTTGTTAAACCCACCAACAACTATCACCTTGTCAATCATACAATATCCAGAGATCAGAACTTTTGTTTTTTTTTTCAGAAACCGATGATTTTTCGCAAACTTTTTACCATTGATTGATTTGAGTGGTGGTCAGTGTGTGAATGCATGCATCTCATTTAAACGAATTTAGATAGTGCTTTAACATGCGAAGGGATATGATCCTAGGCTTTATGCGACAACTAGAGTCAACTGATGACTTTTTCCAGCAGTTGCGATGCAGTTGGACATGTTGCCCTTAGTGTTACATAGGTGCACTGCAGCCTAACGGCCTCTCGGCGAAAACTTGGGGGTTGGTGAACCTACGAAATGTTTGCAAATCTATCCTTAAGACTAACGACCCGCAGTATTTACGGTCCCAATATCGGAAAAGGTTAAGAAACTGATAGACAAAAATTTTCTCCCGAAAGCTCGAAAAAAATCTTGTGAATTCAGTACACTTAGAAACTAAGAAAACTTATCAGAAGCTCGGTATACTTTTTAGATTTGACTTAGACTTTCCCGAGGTTTAGCTATTCTCCTTGATGTCAAAGGAACTTACCGTAAATTCAGGGAACTTTCCAGAAAATCGGGGAGCTTTCCAGAAATTAAGGGTTCTTCCTACAAGTTCGGACAACTTTCATGAAATTCAGATTGTTTCCTAGAAATTCAGGGAATTGTCCACCAATTCAAGGAGCTAACCACGAGTTCAGGGAAGTTTCCAAAAGGGTTCTTCACAGAAGTTCAGATAACTAACCAGAAATTCAGGGGGCTTCCAGAAGTTTAGAAAACTTATCAGATTATTTTGGGTATTTTTCAGAAGTTCATAGAACTACTCAAGATGTTCAGGAAACTTTCCAAAAAATCAAGGAACTTGCCAGAAAACTAGAGAACTTCCAATAGAGAACAGTCAGGAAATTCATGAAGCTTTTCAACAGTTTGCAAATCTTCAGGTTTAGTGAACTTCTCAGAATTTCATGAAACTTGCTAGAAATATACAAAATTTCTTAGAAGTTCAGCAAACATGTAGGAGTTCAAGAAACTTTCTTGAAGTTCAGGGTTTCTCATGAATTCAAAAAACTTCAGGATATGCTCACAAAGATCATGGAACTCCCCCAAAGATCAGTAAACTTTTCAAAAGGTCAGCAAACATCTCAGACGTTGATAAAACGTCTCAAAAATTCAGAGAATTTCCCAGAAGTTCAGGGAGCTTTCCAAAAGCTTGAAAAAACTTCCAGATGCTCAGGAAATTCAGCAATTCAGGAAGTTTATCAGAAAACTTCCCCTGAGATCGTTAATCTTTCCAGAATTTCAGAAAACGTCCCAAATAAACAGGAAACTGGATTTTTTTAGCATTCGAGAAGTTTAGGAAACATTCAAAGGATTTTTCCATAAGTTTGGGGAGCTTCCTAGAACTTCAGGGATCTTTCCAGGTGATCGAGAAACTTTCCAATCGTTCCGAAAGCATCCCAAAAGTTCAGGGTATTTGAGAACTTAAACTTCTTACAACTCGATAATTTTTCGAACCCAACCAAAACGAGAATAAAGAAACCAACTATAATTAATCAATTTAATAGAATTTTCACCAATTCACAATCTTGGAGATCATAAAAAGTTCTTGTACGGTTTAACAACACCTCGGTAATGCTAACTATTCCACAGAAATTCCACAGCTTTCAAGATTTTTTTTCAATTTCTCTTAAGTTATTTAAATATGTGTGATATTCTGCTTTTTATCACACTATATGTACCTGCTGGAAGTTAAAACAACTTTTGGGACGCGAAATCTGATTTTCTAAGTTCCCATCATTTCCAGAAAGTTGTTCCTATTCCATGGATGATCAGAAAACTTTTTTGAAGTTCATCCAAGTTTCCAGAAACTTTAATAATTGTTCGGCAATTAAATGAACTTCTCTAAAGTTCCACCGTTTCTTTTCTCGAAAGACAGCGAGCAAACTTCATGATTATCTGGAAACTTCCAATTATTTTATTCAACTACCGAGAAGTTTCATCAACTTCTGCCTTGTTCATTATAGATATTTCCACCCAATCTTTGTAGATATTCCAAAGTTCATTAAATTAAATTTTTAAAGAGTGCGTTCAGTAAGAAATTGAGAAGCTTATATAAGTTCTGAAATGATGTAAAAAAGATCCGCTATAAAACAAAACTTACCAACACCAGCGATGTTTGGTCTGAACAAATAAATCCAAACCACGATTTGAACCACCGTTGAAGATGTCCTTAGAAGATCTGGCTGCACGGCTGTAACAGGTGAGGCCAGAAATGAACTTATCTTTCGGTGGCGAATGTGTTTGAAGTTTGGCGAATTGCGTTTGTAAGGGTGTTAACACATGGTGAAAGAAGATTTTGGGCAGCTGTGCTCAATGCCGTCTGACGTTGTTTGCCGGATTCCAGAGAAAAGAAAATGGTTTGGACAAATCAAGAAAGAGCTACCAAATTTGACAACATTTGTTAAAAATTGGCTCATCCTGTTGCACAAAAAGGCGTATTTTTAATAAATGGAAAGTGTCTGGTGGTAAATCAAATTGGAAAAAGTTTGGGAGCTCAGAGATTTAGCTACGAGTAATTTATATTAACTAATTAACAGTCGGGAAAATAAGGCATATATGCGGGAAAAATTCGGGAAAAATGCTGGAATTTTTATATTAAGATTGTGTGGCCACCCTTCTTAAGACATTTAAGGATTATGCCTGTCGAGGTGTGGAAGTCACCCGCTTCCTCCCTCGTCCCTTCTGCATAGAAAGGTATGGCCTTCTTCGATATTTACTGCTTTCCATATGGCCCTTTGTCAGATGCAATCTCATGATTTGGAATTGTTTTTTCTAACTCGATTTACCTGAAAGATTATTAAGCTTCAAACCAATTCTGTCCAGGGTTGAATCACAAGCCTCAAAAATGTCGAGCCCTTTCGTGGTACCTTTCATAGGAAAAAGAGAGGCCAGCTCTTCGGTGATGTTGAATGCATCATCAATGCCACGAATAAAAATTGCCACCAGATGTCAGTGCTCTCTTCGAACGCTATTGAGTAGTAAACGAATTGCTCGGCTTCTACTTTCAAATACTTTTCATATTCTTTGCCAAGGTCTTCAATTCTCCGGGTAACGGTTGGAGCGGTTATAACGGTTCTCGAAATAAGGGCTGATGTGGGCACAAAATTTCAGCTAAAGATACGAAACCCTCTTTGACAAATTCACCTTCCACAAATGACTTCCCTGCGCGATCAATTTTCTCGGAAATGACGTAGCTTTCCTTCACAAGAGATTCACTTTCGGCGTTTTGCTTTTTGAACACAGCGTGTTGCTGAACCAGTTGCCTCTTCAATTCATTCAATCTGTCGGTGCGCAATCGACTTGACAGTGTATCGAGTGGTTGCATGTTTTGTGTCGTAATGCCGTTTTATGTTAAACTCCTTTATCACTGATACGCTCTCATTGCAAATTTAACAAACCGGCTTATCCTTCACTGAAGTAAAAAAATAAAATTTTGTCCATTTATCCTGGAACACATGCTTCTCATCTGTGAGTTTTCTTTTCTTCGAATCACTTGTAGCCATTTTTTCACTGAACGGTAGCCACCAAACGTATGCACGTCAGAGCAAAATCACGACACGACGATGAATAGAACAGGGATGCCAGATATTTTTTTCAAAAATCTGTGATAAAAATTTGAAATGTCTGGGAATGTATATAAAAGTCTGTATTTTTTTTACAAAATTAGACTTCTTTCAACGAGAAGACGTAATAAGAGAGCGAGTTATGTCATTTTCGCTATATGTGTGATTATGTACATGTAAACGTTGCTGCATCTTTTTCTTGGATTGTATATTTCCTCCTGAACGTCAGACACAATTCCTCATGAACTTCCTGGCAGTCACTTCTTATTTCCTTCGAAATTCACATTTAAGAACCCAACCTTACCCTCCAGCAACATTTGGTAAGTTATTTCCTGAACATAGTTACTTTCTAAACTTCTGATAAGTCCCATCCTGAACTACGAGGAAAATTGGGGGAAAGTTCTCTTCAAAATTTCTTGGAAAATCTTCTTAAAGTTGTAAGAAGTTTCTTCCTGAAGTTAAGGGAGTTCTTTTCTGAACGTAGGAGATGTTCTCTTCTGAACCTCAGGTGAGTATTCTCCTGAACTTCGGGGAAGTTTGTTCCTGAATGTCTGAGAAGTTCCTGCTTGAACTACTAGAAAGCTCACCCTTTACTTCTGAATAGTTTCTTCCTGATTATATCAAAAATATCTACTTAAACATCTGGGATTTTCTGAACTTCGAGAAGATTTATTCTGAAATGCTGGAATGTTCGATTCGAAACTTTAGGGACGCTCTCCAGTACTTCTGGGTAGTTACAACTAAATTTTTGGTCTCTTCGGAACTTATGTACTTCTGAGGAGTTTTTTACAGATTTTTTGGAAAAAAAAAACCTTCTTGATCCTACAGGTCTTCTTGAGCTTATTCTTTCCAAACTTTTGATTGGTCCCATACTGAACTGCGAAGAAATTTTTATTGAAGCTTTGGGAAAGCCGTCTCCAAAATTTCTAGGAAAATTCCCTAAAATTTGTTCTTGAAGTTTCTCCCTGGACTTCTGATCTTTTAAGAAGTTCTCTTCATAACTCTGAGGAAGTTTGTTCCGAAACTATTGGGAAATTTGTGCTCAAATTAGAAAGAATTACCCCCAAGCTCCTGGAAAGATTAATTCTGTTCTCTCTAAAGAATTTTGAGAAATCTTTATTCTGAAATTTTGAAATGTTCTCCTCTGAGCTTTGCAAAATCTGCCTAGCACTTCCTGAGGATTTTTTTTCTTGATATTTTGAGAAATTAAAGGTAGTGCCCTTCCTGGTAAGTTCCCGCCTAAAATATGGGGAAGTTTTTTTTTCTGAACTTCTTAATAGTTCAATCTTGAATTTCTGGGATGAGCTCCAAAACCTCTGAAAAGTTCATAACTTCAAAGAAGTCCTCTTCCCTCCACTTCGTCCTGAAGCTCTGATAAGTCCTCTCCTGGTTCTTGGGGAAGTTCTGCCCTAAAATTCTAGTAAGTATGATCTTGAACTTCAGTTATGTTCGGTCCTGAATTTTTGAAGGTTCTTTTTGCTTGGACTGCTTGCTCCCAATACTTCTGATAAATTTCTACCTGTCCATCGTAGAAGTTTTTTTTTTTTTTTGAGGAAATCTCTTCCTCGGGAATTATCTTTCCGAAGCTCTGGGAAGTCGTCTTCTAAACTTTCCAGGGTGTACCCTGAATTGTGGGTGTTTTCTTTTTATACTTCTAGCAATCTAGGACTGATTCAGAGATATATTAATAAATCCCTAGCACAAATATACTGAAATGATGCATTTAGTAGTACTTTGAAAAATTCAGAGTTTTAAAATTTATTTCAATAGCTCAGAACTTCTACTGTTGTTCTGCCCCCCGAGTGGCTACCGACTGGGCTTTAGAAAAAATATTCAGCAACCATTTTTTACGGTAACTTTCTCAAATATGATTTGTATTGTTGTTAACCTTGATTTTCGTTGTGACTTACAGGCAAAGTATCAATATTACCAACGCTTTGACAATCATTTTTCGCATGGGATTGAACACTTCCATAAGTATAGACTCCATGTTACCCTCAGAAAGGGCCTATACGATACTTATCTGCGAACCCATTGTGTCTCCAAGTGGCCCACCGCTTTCGTTTCTTCAAGGATTTCTACTTTAAATGATACGTACGATATTAAAAAAAATCAACGAAGCTTCATTTCGTTTCTACAATACTGTTTAAATCCTTGTACGTTTTAAATCTGAACTTTTGAAATACCTTTAATTTGAAATTTAAAAAAAAAATTAAATGTCTGTAAAAGTCTGCAACATAAATAAAATGTCTGCTTAATGTCTGCATCGTTGGAAAAGTCTGCAACAAAAATGAAAAGTCTGCAAATTTACAGACATGTCTGTAAATATGGCATCCCTGGCCAAGACCGAGAACTTGTGAACAACGTAATGCTAGAATCAATACATTCATAATACATGTGAGCATCCCTAGTAGCACACTTGTTGCCATTCGGTTGAAATAACATAAATATAACTTGCTTAGTCATAATCAAGTTACTACAACAAATAATGATCGTAGAGTGCTACTTGGGATGTGTGCATAAGCGCTCCCATTCGTTCTCTGTGTGTGAGCGCTTGAATGAAGACTGTGGTTGCGGATCTAGATGGTACGATTCGGTCTGTTCAACAGGGATGCCATAACAAAAATCTTTTATTTACAAACGACAAATTACATAACTAAAATTAAAGACTGCATCGCATGAACAATTAGCTGCCCAGGTAACCAATAAGCATTAGCATATGCAGTAAATCAGCCCTAAATATGCCTATCAGCTGCTCCAATCATTATATTAGCATTATATCAGCATCTTGAATGCTATCCGTTGTAAGGTGGAATTTCAAATGCTATTTAAATGCTTGTAGCCTGTAATAAGCTCTTCGAATGCAAAATAGCATTAATGAAGCATTATCATAGCATTGCAGTAAAGCAGCCGTAATGGGCCAAAAGTGGCATTTATGTTGCATTTAAGGAGAATTAATTGCTTGAGAAGCTGCCGTCAAGACGCTTTGGGACTGCTTATTGGTTACCGGGGTGATGTAATCAGCAAAAGCCGTTCTGTTGTTTCCATTGCACTTTTTAAACGATGCATTTAACTTGCTCCTGTGCAATTTCCTGCAGGTGTTTAATCGCATTAGGGCGGTGCATTTTTCAAATATATTGCGAACAAAAAATGCGCAGCACGTCCACTTTTGAACCTTGAATTGCTCATAGAAGGGTTTCATCTATTTATAATCGGTATGCAAGTGGCGGCTAGATGAATTATATTGCCTAGGTTATTATAATTATATATTGGATAAATTTTTAAATGAGCAAGAATAGGTTTACCTTGTGCAAGTTCAACAAGTATTCAACATGACAACGAATATCATTGTTGATGTTTTTGTTCATGGTGGCATTGTTATTGTTTTATTATATTCCTCTAAGATGTTTCCCTCCATAAGATAATTTTGAAAATTTAACGGCATTTTTATGAAACAGGTGACTATAAAAGTATCAAAATGAGTCGGTAAGATATTGATATAAAACCTTATGAAAATACAATTGTCTGCATTTAAGATGCATCATAATGCAAAGTTTATGAATTTCAAACCGATTTTTCTATCAGTGTAGGTATAATTTATATTTAAAGTTTCAATCCTTGAGGGAACGAATGAGCCAAATGGAGACTGAATGGACCCGAAGATAAGCAGCGTATGAGCTTCTTCCGAGGGTAAAATTGAGTCTCTACCTATGGTACTGTTCGATCTTATGCATACGTGATGAAGTTTACAAATACAACTTTCTTATCCATGCATCTACCATCAAAAAAATACATTGATTTCCACTGCTATTGTCACCATGAAAATAACTGTCAAAGCGTTGGTAAATAATATAGGTTCATTGCTAATGACATATAACAAAAATCAAGTTTCACAACAATACAAATCATATTTAAGAAATTTACTATAGAAAAGGGGTTCCTGAGTATTAAAAAAAAAATATATCTCCGTATCATAATACGAATAAACACACTAATAAGGTGCAGCTAGATAAGTCCAGAGTGGGTTTAACAAAAATACTTCTTATAATAGACTGTAATGCTGCGTAAAATACATAATGCGTAAAATAAATCTCAATACTCCATTAAATAAATGTACACGATTTAGCAAAAATATTTCAACAAAAATAAAAAATGCACCCTTTTTATACCGATAGATAAATCAAAAATACGCAAGATCAAAACCCCTCGACTTAAACTACACAAAAAATCCTTTTTACCAAAACTGTGGGGTAAGGTTACTCCAACTCTGAATAGCGAACACGATCTATAGTCTGTGTGCTTTGAGCTACAAAAATATTTTATTTCAATGGCATTAGTTTAATAACATAATATAATATAAGTTGCTTACATATTTGGTGTACTTTGTGAAATTTTAGAGTATCGTATCTATTACGCACTGACTTATCCAATCTGTGTTCTGTCTTGAAGTACAAGTTTAGTTTGAGAGATTTACAGCTCAATATCCGTACTCACGTATACGTATTTTAGGTAGATAATTAAATTATAATTGCACGGTAGTTTTTAGTTTAAACACCATATAAGTAGGCACTGTAAATTAAGTAGGTTATTAATTACATTTAAAGTAGGTTATCAAATTCATAGGCTAAATATTACTATTTTCTCACATCAACTCTGTACTTCTATTGTTCGACATAACTTTTGTTAATGTCACACCGATTGTGTTGATCGTCTACGTCTATCGATGGTGTTGATCGCAAAATAATGAAAGTGAAATCATTTATTCCTGGCTGTGCCGCCAGAACGACGGGTCATAAGAGCATGTTTCATTAAAGTGTTTTTTTTAATAATGAAATACAAGTAAAATTCTTTACATATTTTTTTTTTATTTATGTTACGGAAAATTAACTTTGTAATTCATTGTAACTTCTATGCGAATGCTTCAAAAATATGAAACAATAGTATACATTACATAAAACCCAAGGAATGAAATGCAGTAATGTTTACATAATCACACATGTAGCAAAAATGACATAACTCGCTCTCTTATTACGTCATTTCGTTGAAAGAAGTCTAATTTTGCGAAAAAAAATTATAATTTACAGACTTTTTTTTAGACATTTCCAGACATTGCAAATTTTTATCGCAGACATTTGAAACAAATATCTGGCATCCCTGCTGTTCAATGACCGCTTGCAATCGATCGCAATCTCTTTTTTATCTCTCTTTCGCCTATTACCAGAATGAAGGCTAAAAAAAAGAGAACGTTCAATGAACAGGCCGATTGATAGCCATATGTAGAATCGCATTCAATGATTCATCAATATTTTATCAGATATTCATACATATATGTGAACATAGAAGTGCAGAGATATTTTTCCACTTTTAATCTTGGGCTCTCATTCTGAATTTAGAGAAATTGTAGATGGAAAAAAGATTTTTTTTTACTCTTTTTTTCTGACCACATTGTGTGCGGGCCACATTGCTCCCACTAGCAAAAATCGTCCGCGGGCCGCATACAAGGTCTTGGCGGGCCGCACTTTGGTGACCACTGATATACAGCTTACAATTTAATTATAACTTTCTATTATACTAAGCGTCGATGGAAACCCAAACAAAGGTTATGCAAGGAAACACTGCAGCCCAACCGATTTGAATAATTTGAATTACAAGAACTTTAATCACATGGGAAAACGAAAATCGAAAATGTGCATTTTCAGCGCCCCACACTTCCCCAGGAACTCCGAGAACAATGCAATAAAGGATGATCGTTGTTAACTTTATTTAACGTGCGCGCCTGCTGTGATCCGGATCCGACCTGTGCGCTCTGATGTGCTTGCTCCGACCGGGCTGCTAAATGAAATAATCACCTATGCCACTTTAGCGAAAGTTGTTGCACGCATTTCCCATTCGGGCCCGACGGAAGGTTCAGGAGAACTGGATCGCTCGTTTGCGCACTCAGGCCTACACATAGTGCGACACACTACCGCAAAACTGCACTGACTGCAGGGAGTTGGGAATTTGATTATAATGTCATCAGTGCAGGAACTGGTGTTCAACTGGGAGCCAAGCCAGGACCAGCGGCACCAACGACGACGTCAACTTCTATAGTCAGCTACCGGCGCCGCCGCCACCGCCGCTCGAGCAGATTATGACGATAATTTGAAAGCTTCATGGCCAGCAGCCACGCACACCTGAACCAGGACCAAAGGCTAGCAGAGAAGGCACACGGTAGAATAAATTGAAAATTAGTCTAATGTCAGTAGAATTTCAATTAAGTTTAACTCGCTTTTACAGCTGGCAGAATTGGGAAAATGCATCATCACGCCCAGCTCCAAGCATAAACAGGGGCAATAAATTTTGATTGAAATTGCTTTGGACAAGCAGGCAGCACTTGTTGAGCAATATACATTGGAAAGTTCCTTTTTTTTATGTGATCGCTAACTGAAGCGGCTATCTACCATATGACACCGTCAAAACAAACGTTCAACAGATTGTCAACGGTCTGAAAGTGAGAAAATTATGCGCATTAAAAAAAGTTCAACTCGCCTTCGTTCCCACATTTGCTCCAGTTATGCTTTCTTGCCACGAGCGGCCGACGCCCGGGAAGAGTCGTTAGAAGTCTTTATTTATGGGACTTGTGCGTCTTTATTCTTTTTCACTTTTCTTCCCCGAAAATGTTCAAGGGACAAAGGGCAACAGCATTCCGGAAGAGGGAATAAAAAACAAAGTTTAAGCGCAAAGGGTTAGCCATTCGGTAGAGTTAATAGCAAGTGGATGATGGTCGTCGTAAATCATTCCGAAGTAGCAGTTCCAGTCCGTCTAGACAAGCTGCCTCTCTTATCAAAACGAAACTATTTACAGAACATTAGCCAATATCTTTACGGGGCTTTCATTCCTCCCAAAAGTGTCCGTGGATAATCGGGAGGGTGAGAAACAAACATGATGTTGGAAGAGAGGGGAAAAGGGGATGTGCGGAGGGTTAACGAAATAACACATTGAAGAAGAGGCGCTGAAACCAGCTTATAAAGAGAGGCGATAAATTCTGTCCATTTCTAGCGACGTTAATTACATTAATGTAGAACAAACTTTATCTAACCGTGGCTATCATCAATTTTTTTTTTAAAGATTCCTCTCATTTGGTAAAAATTGAGGTTTTAGCTGGGAAGAGTATTGAATTTTAACCTTTAAATAACTATAGGGTGTGTTTTGATCTGATCGAAAATCGTAGCAATTACATGTGTATCAATTAATTATAAAATAGCAATTTAAATTTGTGGTATTACTTTTATTGAATTACCAAACACTTTTTTCACCGATAATCTGTGTTCTGAAGCTGTTGTATATGTGGGTACTGTCAACTTTAATGTTTCATGTTTGAAACCTGTATGGAAATAAACACTAGCAATTTTTATCACAATGTAACTTGAAGCATAACATAAATCCTAATTCCAAACGGAGCCTGTTAAGAACTGTTCACCGAGGTTCTCTGTCGCTAAATAAGGTCAAAGATAGGGCCTGTTCTTAAACCACATAGGCTCATTTTTGAACATCTCAAATCCGGAGGGGGGCTCCACCAGTAGACTTTCCTACATACATTTTTTGTATGGAGCATAGAATTTTGCCAAATCCCCTCCTCCGCCTATACAAGTCTATGTGGTTTATGAATAGCCCCATATGAAAACTCCAAACAGCATTCCTACTGTTGGTTCAAATCAATACCAAATGGCTGTTTGGACTGTTTGAAACTGTTATTAAAATACCATGTTTCTCCAATTGAAATAACCACCCATACCTTATGATAACCACTACTACACTTTATTTGTATTTTTATTTGTATATTCGTCTTTGATTCTATCGTACAGACATAATCTTAACCTACATTCTTAATTCTAGACTCAAAACAATTTATAGACAGATGCAAATAATATAAATCACTTACACTATTAAGACTTCAAATACAAAAATTTAGTGGGTTATTGTAACCATAATTCTATGTACTGGAATGCACACACGATAGAAGATCCGAGGAATCGATATTGTGTTTTAAAATATCAAAAATCAATAAATTTTGCAGCTTCAAACGTCTGGACGAGAGCAGCTCAATGTCAATCAGCTTTCAACGCGGTGGGTAGTCTGGCAGGTTAGCAGGGTCATTCCATGGCAGGTGATGGAGAACAAACCGGATGAACAGCTTCTGCACGCGTTCGATACGAATGATTTGTGAGGCATGGTTCGAGGCCCAGATAGACGCAGCGTATTCCAAAACACTACGCACTAGAACACAAAACAGTGCCTTTAGTGGACGTACGTTATGACTGACTCCAGCAGCATCCTTAATGTTGGTTCAAATCGGTTACTAATATTTAAAAAAAAATACTGTATGTCACGTAAATTTAGCGTAGTGTTCACCAAATTGAACCATGCTGCCTACCCAAAACATTCAGTCAACATCCTAGTGATTTCTAGAAGACATGCAGAGGTATTTCCGGCATCCAATAAAGCGAGTGCTTCGTCACAGGGCTGGTAGCAGGCCACTTTTTAGTGACTTGGTCACTATTTTGAGTCTAGTCACTAAAAAGTTACTATTTGCATCCAAAAGTCACTAAAGTCACAATTTTTCGGAAAATGGTCACTAAAGTCACTCTCCCCGCCGATTGTATATTTAAAAAAAAATCGATTCTGGCAACACTTTATAAAAGTCGAGAAATATACACCAGAAAACTAGATGGCCTGGAAAACGCTGTCCTACCTCTACCTCAATTGAACCTATCAAACGCAGAGCGCTGGTCGGTCACATCACTCTGGATTTGCTTGTATGCGATGCACGCAGTCCCATATAACATCATCTTTCATTGTTTTACAACTTTCCAGCTATTTTTTAATAGTTATTCATATTTCTGTACCCCATGACTTCTTGAACGGGATAGGAGTGAACTACTTTAAACGTGATGTGATGTGATGTGATAAGAACCCATCATCAGTGCAAGGATTACCTATGGCTGCAGGACTATTCTCAGCAGGTTGTTCTAAGATGAAAGTCTACGTGATGGCTTGTTGTAGCAGGGTCAGTCGATCTCAGTGAGAACCTTCGGAAGACTAATGACCCCTCTTCTAGCAAAAATCTGGATTTTCATTTGCCTGTCATTCTTCGAAATCTTAACCAAATTGGATGCAACATTTTGGAAACGATCACAAAAATGTACTTATTTACGATATAGTATCAGACATTCTGAAATTTTACGTAGTTCTGGATATATTCAGGTGAACCGAGGGTAAGTACCCTTGCCGAAATACTGACCAGGATCAAAACGGTACCAGAACATGACTTGCGACACCTCAAACTTCATGATTTCGCAAAACAAGACCATTGGTGGTCATTCTGGATATATTCGGCTATTGTGAACACTTCTTGTAGCCTTCCAGGAACCAGGTTCTTCAGAGAAAATGGACTGATTTAGAACGGTACCAGAACATGGCTTGCGACACCTCAAACTTCATGATTTAGCAAAACTTGGTGGTGATTCTGGAAATATTCGGCCATTGTGGCCATCTTGGTAACCTTTCGGGAACCGGGTTCCACCGATGGCCAGATTTCGAACGGCAAGAATCACATTTCTGTCTATGATTCTGAAGTCAGGATCATGACTTCCTTCCGCATTGATAAATTGACAAATGATATGTAAAATAGGATCATCTAAGAACAATATGAACGCGTCCATTGGAGTTTTGATTGAACTCAAATCTACATTGAATTTTCGTGCACCATTAGTGAGATGCGATTTCACTACATTCGGGAGATTAGTGCTCCATCGAATATTGCAACTTTTCGACATGTATGTTTCATCTTCAGAACTAAAAGGATCTTCTTCTACCCACTCATTATCAACATCATTTTCCACACCGACCGAGTATGGATCGGTGATGCTTGAGGCATCCGAATCAGAATCACTCATATTATCCCTACGAATTTTTTATTATTAAATAATAACAGAACTCAACATGCAAAAAAAACAGAACTTAACCAAACCAAACCAAATAACCAAACAATTGACGTCACAAAAGAACAACTGATTCAGAACAACCAAGATTTAAATGATATCGCTACACAGCTTTGAAGCAAAAACCATTAAGTGTGAGCAGCTATGTTGATCCAGAATAACGGTACAAAGCGTAAATAAATTATGATTATACATACTTGGGTTTGTGTGTGTGCTTGTGGAACGTTTAGAAACACATAATGAAATCTTTGGTTAGGGCCTGAACGAGAGAGTCGGCCTTGAAGTCGGCCGTTTATTTTCACCAGAGGAGAATAGCGTAGGAGATTCTGGGGGTAATAAGCACCCCGGGGCAAACGACCGTTTTGACCATAAAATACATTTTGAACATATTTTTGCATGATCTATCTAGCATAATACCTTGATCAACATCTTAACTAGCAATGTTGTATGATAAATTCATGAAAATGTACTGAGAATGTACTCGAAATGTGCAAAAACACATAATGCGGCGAGAGTGCATATTACCCTAGATTATATTCTAGTTATTTTGAAAATCCATGAAAATCTAATGCTGTATTTTTTCAAAATTTCTCATATCTTACAAAATGACGTCTTACAAATCAAATAGTTTAGGGTGTCGCAAGCCATGTTCTGGTATCGTTCAAAATCTGGCCACTTTTCCAGTGGAACCTGGTTTCCGGAAGCCTACCAAGAGTTGCCACATTGGCCAAATATTTCCAGAATGACCACCAATGGTCTTGTTTTGCGAAATCATGAAGTTTGAGGTGTCGCAAGCCATGTTTTGGTACCGTTCAAAATCTGGCCACTTTCCCGGTGGAACCCGGTTTTCGGAAGGCTACCAAGAGTGGACACATTGGCCAAATATTTCCAGAATGACCACCAATGGTCTTGTTTAGCAAAATCATGAAGTTTGACGTGTCGCAAGCCATGCTTGATACCGTTTTGATCCTGGTCAGTGTTTCGGGAAGGGTACTTACCCCACGGTTTCCTGAATGTATCCGGAACTACCTAAAATTCCGAAACTATATTAAAAACAAAGACAAATTTGTGATCGTTTGCAAAAAGTTTCATACAATTTGATTAAGATTTCGCCAAATGACAGGCAAATGAAAATCCAGTGTTTTTCTAAACGAGGGGTCTGGCATTTAGGTGTTAAGAAATCACATGAAAGAATCAAGTCATTCTTGATTTACACTCACTTTTAAAAAATAAGTTTGGGTTAGATTCAGTTTTTCCAAAAACAGACTACCCTTTGTGTATTCAAATAGTTGAAAAAAGTGTGAACGAATTGTAAATCAGATAAAGGACTTATATTCAATTACTCACTTAATAATTCTGAACCTAGATTTGATTGTTCGTATCCCAACAGTCAAGCGAACTTAATTTGATCATTGGTAAAATTGGGATAAAAACTTTTATTACCACCGTAGATATCAAGTTCGGAACTCCAGGACGTTTTGGATTACCAAGAGGATCGCAAAGTAATAAAACAATGACTGTTGACCTTCCAGAAGAGTCATTTAATATGCTCGAAAATTTATGGTCCCCATATGTAGCTCAAAAAACTATTGTTACGACGGTAGATATTAAGTTTTAAACTTGAGGACAGGTCAGAGTCCCTAGAATATCCCAAGATTGTCACGATATGTATGTTGGCCTTCCACACTGTTCAATCAATATTCTTCTATTATCTCTTTGCACACTCTAAACAACTACTTTTACCGCTGTAGATCTTAGGTCTGAACTCAAGGACAGTTTGAATGACCTTAATTATCCCTGTTTATCTCATGATGTTTTTTTTTAACGTTCGAATATATTTATTGAATATGGCAGCGTAGCGTAACTTTGTACAGCCCAAAAAGCTATAGCTATTACGGTAGATCTTAAGTTCTGAACCTCAAGGACAGTTTGAATGACCTGAAACATTATAAAGTTATCAAATAGGGACGGTTGACCTTCCACAAGGTTCATTTAATATGTTTGAATATATATCGTAACCTTATATAGTTCCCAAAGCTATTGTTTTAACTGTAGATCTGAAGTTTTGAACTCAAGTACATTTTGGATGACCTAGAACTTCCGAGAAAGATACAAAAATATTTATCAACGAGTATCAATAATACGTATGCATATGTAAAATATTCTAAAAAAACGCTTTACACTATTATTAAGGCATTAATCTTTTTCTTCCTGAACTTCTTCATACAAAAGATTTCCTAGGTCTTCAATTCGGCGTATAACTCTTTTTTTTTTAAATATTTTTCAGATAGAAAAATTTATAAAAAAAACATATTTTCCGAAGACAGTGTATGCTTTTTATTCAGTCTGTGTAATTTCAAACAGCTATTATCCTTTTGGGGTCATATATGACCCGTTGGGCTGATGGAGTTAGTATACTTTTTAAGGCAAGGCTTAACATTTATGAATTTTTCAATAGTATGTGGCCTGAAATCAACAATGTTCGCTATTGAAATTGATGTTTACTCACAAATGCTTCCGATTGATTGATGTGAAAGTTTTGAAAATATTTCGAGAAATGACTGAGAAATTAATGCTCAAAACCTGGCCACTTTTCGTGACGGCCGCAATGCGTTTTTTTTTAAGTTATACCCCAATATAGTGAACAGAGACGTAATCCTACATCAAAAGTCTGGTTTTCAGACCTAATTTATAAAATATTGCCAACGCTTCAACCCACCAGCTTCTAGAATGTTGTGAAGATCACCAAGTTGCTTCCAATCCAGGTCAATTATGATAATCTTATTGACGAATGGAACTTGCTGACCTTGAGTACAAAGTACGGAACTGAAGAGTGTTGTCAACAGTTGTTTACTTAGAAAACGGTTGCAGGTAAGCCTAAATACCCTCAGGTGAATATGGATGTGAAAAAAGCTTCATATGGCAACGATTCAAAAACGTAATTGAGAGACAAGATATGTCAGAAGAAAGTCTAGCACAGGCAATGCTGGAAGGCGTTTCAATCGTGCGTATAGAATTGTCTTCGCAAAGACAACCTTATTTACTGTACTTATACAACAAATGTATAAAAGATTTTAAAAAAACCTACCAAAAGTAGGAAATCACTTTTTAGTCACTATTTGGTCACTATTTTGGTCACTATTTCTATTATTTTAGTCACTAAAGTCACTATTATCTATCCATAAATCCGCTACCAGCCCTACTCGTAAAGAAATTCCTACCCTCTCTTAATTGGCCTGCACTGGTATTGCCTTAGTTTGGGATCATCATTTACTGCACATTGAGGATATATATTATATTTCTTTTATTGATGAACGTTCCCAAACAACGTGGGGACACGATTAGACAGAGAAACGAAGTTATTACACAGAGAACTGACATCCAGGCACGAACATTTTCTTTTCAATTTACTGTGCTAATTTTTTAAAAGCCATCCGTTGGAAAAACAGCGCCGTCTAGTCTAGGTTTCACCAAACTAAAATTGACAGCCAGTCAACGACTATCAAATTTCAAGGCATGCTGGTGGCGCTATCAACATACGAATCACCAAAACTAATGGAAACGACCTGTAATTTTAAAATGGCAGTTACAGAAACTTACACACGTAACGCACTTAAGCTTGGATGTCTGTTCTCGATGGATGTAATTTCCTAGAAAATAATTAAACATACGGACTGAACGAAATAACGTTTGCATTAAAAAGTGAACTAATTTCGGATGACGATGGAAACAAAACTACAAAAGATAATTCAAGGGAAATAATTTTCGTGAAATCCATCGTTCACGAAGCCTTCTATCGGATGCATCGAGGCCCTGCTGGGTGGCCAAACGGTAGTTCGCCCGAATTTTAGTCATAGCTGATAAAAAAAATGGATGTCACTACATTGTTTTAGCGTCTCTTGGCCTTGGCGATCAGCTATTCGTCCATTTTAGCCACAAAATTACTGAAATAGATCTGCCATTCGAGCTTCGGTAAACATTTTCTTTCGGTTGTAAGGACGTTGTCTTTGGTACAACGTCGTCAGCCGGTTTATTATGGTTTATCGTCAGCCGGTCCATGTACTCCAGTTATATTTTGGTGTAATTGGTTTAGACCAGCTCCAGCGAAAATACCACATCGCCTTCCTCGTGATACTTTTTATTAAAGGCGGCAACTTTCGGCAGACACTTCATACTTTATATCTCCCCATTTACCGAAAACCCTTAAGTAAAGAACAGCGGTTTGGACATTTTCTTATCGCTGATCGTAAGCCACAGAACTGACTAGGCCTGAGGCCGGTTTGTCACGCTAGAGAGACAACTTTGACCCTCCATATTAAACCCATCAACACATGGACCGTGACCAATGGCTTTACTCTAGTGATAAGCGATTTTTCGTTTTGGAAGATCCCAACGGCACCGACTGGTGCTGATACCAGACTGATACCAGACCGATTGAAAACCACCGGCGTCGCCACGTCAACTAGGTCTCTTCAGCCATTATGACCATGACGTCGTGCTTTGCCGGACAGATGTTTTTCACAAACACCTTCATCCACTCCTTCTGAGTGATTGCTTGCTGCTCAGACACCGCCGACCTCGATTGGAGCTTCCACATCACAGTGTCCAATGGAAGACACTGTCCATCTTGCTACGTACCATCAGCGCCTGAATCTCTGGGTCTTAGGTCTAACAATGAGGCCGCCTTGCCCTCGAACTTCCTATTCAGAATCTGCTGCACTTTACGGTCGCGTAGAACAGTCGAGCGGCCAGCTCCAGGATGTGAGCGTCTGAGTGGTACAAACTGCAGCTAGAAAATATGGAGAGCAATGTTCTGCTATTAACAAAAAAAATCAGGACTGCCTATAAGCAGAAACCATCGGCTTCCGTTCAAGATGTGGCGAACAGTGCAAAAAAGTGACTTGGACTCAAGACATACCAGAAGCAGAAGAAACCCAAATGGAACTCAAACCAGGCCGCGTCTGGGAAATCGAGAGCCCGGAAACTATATGATAAAATTTTGTGTAGAGTTTTTAGGTGAATAATCATGGACAATGTAACGTATGTGAAATTGGATTTTAAGACCTTTTCCGGACCACAATACTTCACTGTACGCCAGAACAGGGATGTTCCCGAAACGGAGAAGGTAATTTTTAGCGAAAAAAATGACAAGAAGTCGACGGTGTGGCAGGTAATATGCGATATGCGGCATAACCTCTAGCATTTACGTAACATTGGAGACAATGAATACCCAGGAGAACATAAAGGAATGCCTCCAGAAGCGCTTATTGCCGATGATCAAACAGCATGATGGTCCAGTCATATTTTGCCCGATTTGGCATCATGTCTTTACGCCAAGGGCACACTAGAGTAGTATAAAATCCAAAATATCGCTTTCGTGCCGAAAGGCATACATCCGCCAAATTGCCTGGAAGCATTGTCAATCGAGACTTTCTGAACTGTAAACAAAGCAAATCTACGAAAATACGTAAAACCAGCGAAAACATTAAAAAGAACCATCGAAAATTAAAAAAAAAAAAGATTGGACAGAAGTGATGAAAACGGTGGAAAGTGTAACTGTGCAGGAGTTCATTGGTCATGTTCGAGGAAAAGTTTGATGTCTCGGTTTTATTTAGAACTTTTAATGGACGAAGAGTGGAATGTTTTGTTATACACCTGTGCTGATATAATTTGCCAATTAGAATAATTGTAATCATAAAAAACAACACATTTTTCATATTTTGAAAGTGTGCTTATAATTTTTGTAACAGCCACTGTCCAGCGGAAACTAACTGCCTTGCGATGTTCAACATTTTTTCCCAGGGGCAAACTGGTAATACGAACAATCCACCATGGCTGCTGCAAATCAACTGATAACGCTGTCATTTTTTGTCTGTACACAACATGGTTGATATAACTGGCATTGCACAGATGGATGCACCAACAGGTGGCAAGGTAATCGCATGAAAAATAGCCGAGATTCCATTTTTTTTCTCACGGTTTGGATAAATAGTCATATACCCACATCGCCATAATTTTTACTCATTTTTGAGTCGTTGTTGACTCAGTTACACCAAAAGTGAAGTCGCTCATATATTAGTTAATGTTACTGAGATTGACAAATCGACATATCTAAGACATCAACTTAAATCAGATGGATGTTTTGGATATGTCGATTTGATAATCCCAGTTACATTAACTCATCTTTTAATGACTCCAATTTGGACAAAAGTTACCCGACCAGAAGAAAACAACAAAGTTATTGCAGGTTTTGTTATTCAGTTACGCTGTTTTTATAATAGCGGTTGTTAGAATTCAGATCGCGGATGTTGTTAAAATAACAGAAATTGTAACAAACAATCCTCAAGAGGTAACAAAATTATAGCAAACTATGATACAGATATAACAAAAACAAAACAGACTTTGTAACAGTTGCGTTACGATGAAGCAAAATCATGTCAGCTAGTGTTAGAATTAATTTATTTCTTTACGAAGATTGTGTCTCCCAGCTCATTATATCTTAATTTGTTATAATTATGTTATAAAATTATGCAGACGAAAATGTTTTTAACAAATTAATATCATAATCAGTTAGTCTTAACAAGGTTTGTTATAGTTTTGTTATGTTTATGTTATACGCTTCTGGTCGGGTAGTCAAAAACGACGAAAAATTGATCTGAAACTCGTGGCCTTGTCCACCTCCACCACTCTCTATCTTCCTCTATTTTTATCGCTTTCTCTTTCTCTGAGTCTCTCTCTTTCTCTTTCTATTTCTCTTTCTCTTTCTCTTTCTCTTTCTCTTTCTCTTTCTCTTTCTCTTTCTCTTTCTCTTTCTCTCTCTCTCTCTCTCTCTCTCTCTCTCTTGGAAAACTATAAAAAAGCATATTAACACTTCGCTTGATTACTTTTCAAAAAATAAAATATATTAAAAACACTTTTCCTAAACCATAACTAGCAAACACTAGCAAGTTCCTTTTAATTCCTCTAGAAAAAACTAATCCTTTATCAGAAAGGCCTATTTGTCTGTGACTTTCATACATCTATAGTTTTGAGTGCACGACTCACTTACTCTAAAGGGTGTTCCGATCAAAATTTGGTCGAACAGTAATGTGGGTGAGTCGATCAAAGTTTTTATTATTAAGTCAAATTCTTTTTCTTTTTAAAGTTCAATTAAAACAAAATACAGGAGAAATATTCAGCTAAGCTGCCTTTTCATCGAATGAAATATGCTTGGTCTTTTATTTAACACCTGCCATAAGATTTTGTACAGTCTCCTTGTCTACTATATTTAACGCAGAACGCCAGTTTGCCTTAAACAGTTTCTCGCTCACAACAGCTTTTTGAGTCTTCTTAAGATCCCGCTTGACGATGGCCCAATATTGTTCGATTGTGTGGAACTCTGGCGTGTTGGGAAGGTTCTTATCCTGTTGTTGGCAGCATACCACTCCATGGCCTTTTTTCCGTAATGGCAAGATGCCAAATCCGGTCAAAATAGAACGGAAAAATTGCGTTGCTTCAGGAAATGCAGTAGACGTTTTTGTAGGCACTCGCTCAGATAAATTTCCTGGTTGACGGTTACAGTCGCAATGTTAACGTTGCTCAAGCCAAATTTGCAGATGGCCAGCCACACCAGATATGTTTTCGTGAACTTTGACAGTTTGATGTGCTTGAAAATATCTGCCACCTTTCGCCGTCCGGTTGCCGTATAAAATTTCTGTCCATGAAGCTGTTCAAAGTCTGCCTTGACGTAAGTTTCATCGTCCTGTACTCCGCAATCAAACTTCGTCATCATCGTTGTGTACAACTTTCGCGATCGTGCTTTGTCCGACATGTTTTGTTTATCGTCGCGAATTGGAGTCACCAATTTCTTGTTAGTCGACAGTCCAGCTCAATTTTTAGCGCTATACACGGTCATTACCAATAAATTTCGCCATCATGAACAATAGAATACCTCCGATCAAGCAAGCAAACCATAAATACCTAATAGGTGTTCTAATCAGTCCAGCTTTGATTCAAAACAATTCTCCCATTTCATCCAAAAAAGGTCCAAACGATCTCCGCCCAATTTTTGCGCCATCACAGCAAGCGACGAATCAGCCAGCAACCCGACAAAAACGAAGAACAAACTTTAGCAAGGTGACCATTAAGCCATTCCACACGTTCCACCACTGAGGTCAGTTTTGGTTCTTTGCCTAGCAAGGAAACTGGCAAGCGGGAAGTTCTTAAATACCTTCGAGCACAGCCCACAAAAAGAGCTCGAAATTGAAAATACCAACCGTCGACAGCAGCAAACTAATAGATTAGTTGTTCTGCTTTGGGAAGCCACCGCCATGGATAGAGGCATAGTTGGCCCGTTTTAGATAGCTTAACTCGCTAGAGTGGTCTCGATCCCTATTTGTTTTAAAATGAGATAAACAATAATTTCATGTGTATTTATGATTATGATTATGTTTATGGCATGCGCGAGTTGAAAATGGAATTTTGATGGGCTAGCATGACGCAGATGTGGGATGATGATAGGGCGCTTGCAGTCGATGGTGTGGTCAGATGGGGGATGCATTTCGAATGGGCTCGGGTGAACCGGAACGGATGTAGATTTGGCTGGCTAATTAAAATGTTATTCTTGCCATGCGAAATGGTGGAATTAAGATGTCAGTGAGGGTATTTATAGTTCAAGATGGGATGTAACGATAAATATTTAATTTTAATTTGGAACTTATTATTTCGATACGTTGAGCGATACTAAGAGAAGAGAAAAAATTAGTGAAATACGCTTAACTTTGAAAATCGAACCCATCAAAATGAAACATAGTTCTTATGCAAGTCATTGAGCTTCCCATTGATTTTAAACTATATGTCTTGATATAACTTTAAATCCCAATCATATTTTGGTAAACTAAATGGCCGTAAACGAATGTATCTCGGGCGTTTCCCCTACTGCTTAGACCTGATAAGCTGCTTAGCTAAAAACTGGACGCCTCTGGATTGGACCTATTTTGATCTTCTCCTATCCTCGTTCCTCAATCCGAGCACTTTTTACTCTGCAAAAAGTCCCAGGCCGAAATTTGCAACACAGAAATACTGCTTCACAAGAAAAGGATCAGTCTGATATACCAGGCTCCATCGGATTACAGCGATAACAGTTTCAGTTCCAGTCGCCATCGTTACCACCAGTCTGGGCTAGTCTAGGAAGAAGGCAAGGCAGTTGGCAAAAATCGTCGAAGGCATCGTCATTACCATAATCGATTCCAGCAGACTGGTGCTAACGAAATGGCAAATATTTCCTATTTACCAGTCGGTTTAGCTCCTTATTGCGTCTTTCGTGGTGCTGGGAATGGGAATAAACCCAACATATTATTATCAATAATGCCTCGTATGTTGATTTAATTCAATGAACGAATTATAATCGATGGCTAATGCATTTAAAGAAGCTTAATCGTCTCTACTCATCCCATATTCTCAACGGAACTGTACATCATGGCAAGCAAAATCTTTGGATTATGTGTTCAACGGAGGCAAAGATGGGATAGCTCCTCCTTAATTATTCCGGTCACTAACCTAAATCAACACAACCCTGCGACATTATGACCTAACCCATCGAAGTCAAGTCCTCCCATTGCAATGTGGGTCAATTGCTTGCCTGCTTTGTCTTGAAATTTCCTACGATAATAGAAAAAGGAAATCAGCTTTACTTGGCTCTTTTTAACGATGCATTCTGTAAACAAAAAAGTTATCCCGTTCCGTTGCGAGTTACGAAAGCTGACAGGAAGTGCGCGACTTGCGCTGAAAACAAGTGTGAAAATAAGTGTAGATTTAATGGTTTCCTTATTTTCTCGACGCTCTTTGAATAGTTTTCTTTTTCGCTGTCTACCAAAATCCGTTGCCCCGACGACATGTGCGAAGGGAAAAGCTATAAAATATGAAATAAATTCCTCCGATGTGCTCCGGTTTTCAACTGCTAGTTTTTTTTTTGGTATGGTTTGTATTTTTCTTGAGAGAAATGATGCTTGAAAGACATAAATGTGAGAAGAACTAGGTCATCTTCTGAGATATAAATCGTCGAAAGTGATGATGGCTCTAGCATCGATTGGAACGAGCAGATGTAGTTTTAGCGGAAAGGTTTATGGTCAATTGCTGTGGAGGTATTTTTAGGGTAGATCTATATACAGTATTCTATCATTATCGTCATAATCAGTTCCAGGCTTGTGAAGGACAAAAGCAGGTTTGCAGCAGGATCCGTTTTGGTAAACGGTGTGCTAAATTCAACTGATGTCGGCAGCGAATAAGATATTTAACTATGTTCCCGATTTATTACCTGCACAGAAATACACATTAAAGTTATTAAAATTTTTGCGCAGATTCAAACCAACAGTAAGGATGCTGTTCGGGCCACTCACAAGTGTGGGCGGTTTATTTCAATGGAATACAAGAATACGTTAAAATCATCGAGTTTAAGGACCGATTTAAACCAACAATAGGAATGCTATTTGGTCCACTCACAAGTTTGGATGTTTTATTTAACCAGAATACAAAAATATGTAAAAACATCGAGTTTGAGGGCCGATTAAAACCAACAGTACGGATGCTGTTGGAGCCACTCACAAGTGTAGATGGTTTATTTCACCAGAATAAAAAAATTGTTGAAGCACCCGAAATTGAGCACCTATTTTAACGAAAAGTAAGGATGCTGCTGGGGCCACTCACCAGTGTAGGTGGTTTATTTCGATGCAAAACAAGAATATGCAATACTGTTGGGGCCACTCACAAATGGGGATGGTTTTTTCACCAAAATAAAACAATATGTTAAAACATCGAGTTTCAGAACCGTTTAAACCAACAGTAAGGATGCTGTTGGGGTCACTCACAAGTGTGGATTTTTTGTTTCACTAGAATATAAAAATATGTTAAGACATCGGTCCTCGACGATTTAAACCAACAGTACCAAATGTTAACTTTAATATTTTTTAAACTTGAAACTCGTATGCAAATTAAAACTATTGTTAATAAGGTTTTTGGACTTTTGATATTGGGAAGTGGTTCTGCAAGAAAGTCTCCTTAGCTGGAAATCATTTATGTACGTGTACTGTATAAATCGTTAGGAGTTACTTAGCTGAAATTTTAATGTACACTCTTGGGATGTACTACAAATAGTTTTCTCTTATGTTCGGACCGCAAGAGAATTGATTCGCTTTCAAAAACCCGTGTTTTCGGTTAATGCAAAAATTAATAATCGCACCAATTCCATGAATTGTTTATTAATGAATGCAGAGAATGTTTTTTGTTTGCTTATTCAACGTGATCCAAGGTCCCTTTGGAACAGAAACTTCATCCCTAGTATCACACATGTTGCCAGTCGGTTGAGAAAACATAAATGTGACTTGTTTAGTCATAGGTCATAGTCAAGTATGCTGCAACTAATTATTGTCGTAGTGTGCTGCATGGGATGGTTTAGGCATACAAAATTTCTTAAAAAGAATCCTAGAGGGTTTGAGCTGTTTAGTGGAATACTTGTAACTATAAATTAGAAGAAAAATTAGTAATCTCCATTTAATTCCAACTACCTTTGCTTATCTTCGACAGATACGCGTATTTCGTCTACAATGTGCAGACTTCTTCAGTGTCTCGTACTAATAACTCGACTGAAAGAAAACCTTCGCCACCTGCCGTATATATACTATTTTCTAAATACAAAACGTTTACCTATCATTATGTTGTTTATACCTATCTTATTATTAGTTTGTTTATACCTATCCTGAGTCAAAAACAAGTGTACTTAATATCTAACTCGCTTCTTTCTCATCTATACCTAACATACTTATTGTGTAGCAGCGGGTGCTCCGCTTCGTCGGGTTTGATGTCGTTTGGGTAGTAAGTTGAAGAGCCATGTGTAACCGTTGCCTTGGTCTTTGTTTAGTAGATTTGTGTTCTGTTGTTTGTTTATTTCTAAGCTTTCTGCGACGTCTAATTTCCAGGGTGTAGATGTAGTCCGTAATATTGTGATGTCATTCGTCGTTATGTCGTGATTTTCCGTGAAGATGTGTTCTGCGACTGTTGATTTGAAGTTATGTGAAATTCCTTTCTCGTTCTGTTTGACAGCCTTAGTTACCTCCGCTAGGAAGGCCACACTGGAATTAAATGTAGATTACTAATTTTTCTTCTAATATATACTTTTGGTATGTTTTTTTCAAATCTTTTATACATTTGTTGTATAAGTACAGTAAATAAGGTTGTCTTTGCGAAGACAATTCTATACGCACGATTGAAACGCCTTCCAGCATTGCCTGTGCTAGACTTTCTTCTGACATATCTTGTCTCTCAATTACGTTTTGAATCGTTGCCATATGAAGCTTTTTTCACATCCATATTCACCTGAGGGTATTTCGGCTTACCTGCAGCCGGTTTCTAAGTAAACAACTGTTGACAACACTCCTCAGTTCCGTACTTTGTACTCAAGGTCAGCAAGTTCCATTCGTCAATAAGATTATCATAATTGACCTGGATCGGAAGCAACTTGGTGATCTTCACAACATTCTAGAAGCTGGTGGGTTGAAGCGTTGGCAATATTTTATAAATTAGGTCTGAAAACCAGACTTTCGATGTAGGATTACGTCTCTGTTCACTATATTGGGGTATAAATAAAAAAAAACGCATTGCGGCCGTCACGAAAAGTGGCCAGGTTTTGAGCATTAATTTCTCAGTCATTTCTCGAAATATTTTCAAAACTTTCACATCAATCAATCGGAAGCATTTGTGAGTAAACATCAATTTCAATAGCGAACATTGTTGATTTCAGGCCACATACTATTGAAAAATTCATAAATGTTAAGCCTTGCCTTAAAAAGTATACTAACTCCATCAGCCCAACGGGTCATATATGACCCCAAAAGGATAATAGCTGTTTGCAATTACACAGACTGAATAAAAAGCATACACTGTCTTCGGAAAATATGTTTTTTTATAAATTTTTCTATCTGAAAAATATTAAAAAAAAAAAAAGAGTTATACGCCGAATTGAAGACCTAGGAAATCTTTTGTATGAAGAAGTTCAGGAAGAAAAAGATTAATGCCTTAATAATAGTGTAAAGCGTTCTTTTAGAATATTTAACATATGCATACGTATTATTAATACTCGTTGATAAATATTTTTGTATCTTTCTGGGAAGTTCTAGGTCATCCAAAATGTACTTGAGTTCAAAACTTCAGATCTACAGTTGAAGCAATAGCTTTGGGAACTATATAAGGTTACGATATATATTCAAACATATTGAATGAAGCTTGTGGAAGGTCAACCGTCCCTATTTGATAACTTTATAATGTTTCAGGTCATTCAAACTGTCCTTGAGGTTCAGAACTTAAGATCTACCGTAATAGCTATATCTTTTTGGGCTGTACAAAGTTACGCTACGCTGCCATATTCAATAAATATATTCGAACGTTAAAAAAAAACATCATGAGATAAACTTCGAATCGAGTTATTAGTACGAGACACTGAAGAAGTCTGCACATTGTAGACGAAATACGCGTATCTGTCGAAGATTTTTTTTTTTTTCTTCTAATTTATAGTTAGTTCTTAAAAAGGTTGGAGAGGTCTAGACTCCTTCTCCATCTTCCAACAAAGATTCACAAATAGTTCCAAATCATACTGTTAAATACACTTCAAGATAATTTAAAGAATGTAGCCACAATACTATGCTCGTAAACATAAAAATGAAACACAAAGTGATAAATGGAAAAGTTCTCACCCGGATGTTGGCTCGTCGTACACATCTGAATCAGCTGACATTTTAGTACTACCCGCTCTTTGCCACATAATTGGAAACTAGTTCACTTTGTTGAGGGAAAAATACAGAAAACGTGAACAAGATCCGTTATATTTTTCGTGGAAGTTAAACATTATCTGAAGAAAATCACCAAGAGGCTTATTACGGTTTTCACTTTACGGTGAAAACGAAGTGAAAACAAATAACTTTATTACGATTCGAATGAACTCGGTGTTATTATGGTTGCCACGGCACCATCACGACATCGAAAAAAAAAATGCAACCGTAGATTTTCTGAGGGCTACTACGATTTTCACTTCACTTGTCGATCTTTACTTCGAGTAATTCGATACTCAATTTTCACGATGTTAAATGCTGCATTCTGAACATGTTTTCATGTTTTCCCTTTGATTTTTCTTCTTAAATTTGAATTTATGCGCAAAAAATCTATTTTTTATCAATGTCCAAAACTGTTCAACTGCTTATCCGGTAAATTTATTAACCAAGGTGAAGAAGAAAAATAAGTTTGGTTGGTATAAAAGATTCCTCACTACAGTGTTCGATGATTTGGGTTAGTCTTGCGCTCAAGTTAAAGAGTGAAGATAGCAAGAAAGTTAGTAAGTTGATAGGCTAATTACTTGCCCTTTGGATAACCGTTTTCAACAACGAAGGAAATTACTTTTGGTGCAGCAATTACAGCCAACTGGCTCGAAGGTTTTTGGTATTTCAAGTCGGATCAAAGGACACTACGGTCGAAAGGTCTAGTGCATAAATGGTCATTGTTTTCTCGGTCCGTGTGACCATATGCTAGCCGGCAAAGAAACCATATAGAAAATGGCGTTATTGCTTTGGTGGCTCGCAATTGCGCCTAGCGCTGTTTGGAATATCCACTAGATTCCTTTTTGTGTTGGTAGAGAATAGCCGTAAGCCATTGTTGTGGCATTGTGCAATTTCCTATAAAACAATATATATATAATAATGAGCATTTCTCTGCCAAATGAGCAAATGACTGAACTTGACCCTCTCCGATTTGGATGAAACTTTGCACATGTCTTCGGAATTGGTGATGATGGATTTTCCGCGGGTTAAGGGAATTTTTTGACTCAAGACATTTTTCATTTTATTTTTCAAAAAATCATAACTCGAAAACCGTTGGTTGTAATAAAATTGCGCCTGAGAAGAAGATGTAGTTAATTAATTTGACTTTATGAAAAAAATATCAAAAATTAAACTTAAAAATCAATTAGCAAATCTGTCCACGACGATTTTCATAATTTTTTTTCCAAAAAGGCTTTGAGTCATAAGAAAAAGAATAAAAGTTGTTCTACGATGGAGCAACTTAAGATAAAAAAGTTCTTTGAAGAAAGAAAAAATTAAGTTTTTTCCAATTTGTTGTTTTTGCATAAGCAACCGTATTTTAATAACATAATAAAATTTTTCTAATGATTTTAAACAAAAATGCTCTTGGTGAGCAACATTCTATATGTACCCGTTTTCGAGATAATTTGAAAGTAATGTCGAAAAAATGACTTTTTCCATGAAAATATCCCTTTTTCAAAAGTCAGTCGTGATTATCCATCTTCAAAAGTATTTTTTTCAAATTTTACATAAAATTTTCAACAACTATCCTTTTGACACCAAGAAGATTGAACATCTTCTTAATTAACGAAATTAACGAATCTTAATTACCAAATAAAAATTTTGAGTTTTATTTTGTTCATACATGATTTATTTATTTTTTCTACTATTTAAAAAAAATTGTATTTACATTTTTACTAAGTTTTCCAGACAACAGGCCATAATTGGGAACAGAGAAAAAAATATTTCCCTAACATTTGGTCCACGTTATTTTTTTTTTTAATCATGGTTAATTTATCTATGTTAGTTAATTAGTTTGTAACGTGTGTCTATCATCTGTACATCTAGGCTGCACTATTTGGTTTATAGGTCCAATTTAGCCAAACTTAGATCATTAGAAGAACATGGAGATAATCTGTTCTGAAAAGCTGAGAAAATCGTTAATTACACGGAATTGAACAACAGTTAATTGATTAATAATGTCTGATTTGCTTTGTATGAAATCGGTCATCTTAATAGGAACATATTTTTGATGATTATCGCTGAATTAATGACATATTTGGTACAAAGACCGAATGAAGGAGCATGGCTAACGTTACATCCCTTTATCCAACATAAAATAAAGAATTTACGAAGGTTCGTAAAGATTAATTTGATCAAACCCCATTAAGTACATCCTTACTTCAAGTAATTCGATACTCAATTTTCACGATGATAAATGCTGCATTCTGTACACGTTTTCATAATGTTTTCCTTAGAATTTCCTTTTTAAATTTGAATTTATATTTATGCGCAACAAATCTATTTTTATCAAAGTCCAAAATTGCTCAACTGCTCGTCTGTGAACTATATTTCCAAAGGTGAAGAAGAAGAAGAGGTTTAGGACGATAAACGATTCCTCCCTACAGTTTTGGTCGATCTGGGCTAGTCTTACGCTCAAGTTCAATAGTGAAGATAGCAGGAAAGTTTGTAAGTTCATAGGCCACCATAATTGCTCTTTGGATAACCGTTTACAACAACGAAGAAAATGCACCAAGATTCTTCAACAGCATCCATAACTTCCCATCGCTGTAGAGGTAATGCACCATCGAGTTACACGAGGATGAGTTCCAGCATCACGTGAAAGACGTAGTCATGTTGAACGAATCCCTAGATCAATTTGACTCACCACTCGTAAGCGTATGATGTTTTCTTCTTATTTTTGTTTTCTTATTATTTTATATGTTTTATATATTCTATATTTATATATTTTATATATATTTTATATATATATTAATATATAAATATGAAATTTATAAAATATTTAGTATATATATTATACATTTTTATGTCTCATTATTTTATTTGTTGAATAACTATTTTTGTATTAAATTAACATCTCAGGTATCTTTGACATTTTGATAGTTGGCAACTTACACTATATGAATCTTATTTAGATTTGGTTTAAGGACATAATATCAAGATGTTAGGGATCTGGAAATGTAAGTTTGAGATTCTTCATACTAATTCCCATACAAACTTTGAATAGCGTGTGCAAAGCCAAATTAAAACCAAATATGTTCAAATTTTTTGGGGACTATCAGGACCCGCATTGCCGTCGATTAAGCTTAGGGAAGCAAAAATTTCAAAATTTGCATCAGCCTAGTAACGCTCTAAACCGATTCAACCAAAGTTGGCCAGCTACTTTCCTCCTCCGAAGAATTGTATCTCAACCAAGGTCGTGTTTTACCTGCTCCGATAGGCACTTCCTCTTCCAGTGTCAAGCCTTTGTCAAAATGCTTGTCAGCTAGCAGAGAGAGCTGGCTCCCGTTCATGGCTGGCTGACGTTCATACACTCTAGCAGTGACGTCAAAGTCCCATGAAACGGAACAAGTTCCACCCACGTTATCATCCTCAAGACCATCTACCTTATTCCAACAAGGAAGCATGTCAGTTAAGTCCCATGACAGCATGGTTCTCCTCGAATCAGTCGTTCTCCAAATCGTCGCAGATCACGAACATGTATTCCAAGCCTGAGCTATACGGGATTTTGCTTCGATGTAGCTTTTCATTTCACCGAAGAAACTTGAGGATATTTCGGAAAGAGTAACATTTAAGTTACCTACCTAACATGCGGCTAGTGCCATGTTGTTTCGTTTGGTGTTGTCTGACGGTTTGAGAATGTCGCCTGTCGAAGTGAATATCGGTATTTTAAAGGACCAAGTGCTTTTTTGAGTCAAGGCCAACTTATCTGAGGATCAAAACGTCGTACTACAACAGGATGAAGTGTCATGTTACTCGTCAAATTGGATCCAACGATGACTTTTGGTCAAAGATTTGAGACCCCCTAGCAGATTGGACGGACCCTAACCCGTTGGTTATTCGATAAGTTGACTCAAAAGCCTGAAAACATATCTCCCTAGTGTGAAGTCTGCACACTTAGAAATTATGAATTTTACACGAGACGTAATTCATGTTCGGAAAAGTCGGGGAACGTAGAGAAAGATTTCCTGTTAAATCATGTCTCTTGAACTTGACACATATGCAATCTGACGAAAGATGTGTTTGATTGAACTTGTTTTCTCTTGCAATTAATTCTTAGGTGCTAAAGAACGCTGGCATGTGTCCGTCTTACGGGACAGAAATTAACATGACATTTTGGTACACTGTCAAAAAAGTAATGATAATAACTATGTGTCCCACACATGAATTTTTGTAATTAGATCAACAAATGATATCTATTTGTAATCACATATACTTCATATGTGTACACATAACCACTATGTGTGGCTACACATAGTTTTCTTTTGCAACATAAACTTTATATGGGTTTCTCAAGGGTTCTGTTTATGTGTGAACAAATGAATATTATGTGGAATTTTACATGGATTTTTGCCATTAAATATGTGTGGATTTTTACCCGTGTAGTGTGTGGAATATGGCAGTCAATGTCGGAGTACTACAAAAGGCATATTATAGTCTCCGGCGTCGTCTTGAGGTCGTCATTTATAAAAATGCAGGACACATCAAGTAAATTAGTTTTGAAGGGCTAACAAAATAAAATTAAACGTGAAAATGTTAACATTATTGCTTGAAACTACATTGAATTGAGATTTACAACAATGATACAACCACAATGTTTACTCTGCGACGAAGTTCTCCAAAATTTGCCGACCAAGATCGAAGGCATCATCAACTCACAACCGCTAACGCACGTGCAGGCAGACGATCCAGACGCTTCTGTGTTTTTAGCAAACCACTTAATTTTGAGTTCATCCAGCGGTCTTAAACCAGCAACACTGCTAAGCAACAGCGCGTTAACGTTGAGGTGCTCGTGGCGTACTTCGCAAGTGAAAGTGAACATCTTCTGGTGGCGCTGGGTCAGCGAAGTTCGAAATGGTTCCGTAAACGTCAAGGCAGTTGGGCCCTGGACTTTAAGGTGGTTCAACTTCAACTATCAGAGTCGGCTCACTATGCCAAAACCACTCTCAATTGGCTTGCGGAAAAGGGTATAGATTTCGTTGAGAAAAATATCAATCCACCAAATTGCCCTCAGCTTCGACCCATCGAACGTTACTGGGCAATCGTGAAGAGGGTCTTCAAGAAGACTGGTAAGGCAGCTGGGAACATGCAGGAGCTCAAAAAAAATTTGGGCTCAAGCGTCCAAAAAATGCGATGCAACACTTGTCCGGAACTTGATGAAGAGCATTCGATCCAAATTTCGAAAATTTGTGAAGGAATAACTTAAATTTCATCCGGTCTTCATTATGTTCAAGTTTAACCTCGTACAATGAAGGATCAATTTTTTGTATGAATAAAATATCGGTTTTCAACATAATTTGAAAGAAAGATTGTGGATAGCTTATTTTCGATACACTCCTTAAGTGTGCACGAATGGTGTATCCCGCAAAATTCAAAACCTCCATGGGTAGAAATGTTGCAAAGCCTATTCAACTATTCCCTGGCATATTATGTAAGATATGAGTTCCGTGAAGCGTTGAGATACTGGTTCCCATCAGTATGGATGAATGGTTGCCACCATTTATGGGTTTACATACTCTAATGGTTATGTTTTGTATTCGCTTTACGGTATTTCTCTACGAGGTCTCTACGTTTGAGATGACTAGAAAAAAGTTAAGTGAGCTCAGACGTTACGAATCAAAACAAACCCAAAAAGAAGAGGGTTCCTCTCCCATGTGCGCATCAAAACAGAGTGCATACAAACTACCGCTAGAAACTATCACAAAGCTATCAGTTGTACATTAGCGCGATCCAACACGTTACTTTTGCCTGTTGAGGTGGCGGATTTGTCTGTGTCTCGACCTACCAGTGGTAACGTCCTTGGTTCGAGTACTACTTTACCCATGCCCTTTCGCTAAATTTTCAATACTTCTATTCTATTTCCAACCTACCGTACACTGACGAAACTTTCAACACTTTCTCTTCATATCTTTCATTCTAGCAAACATGACTGTATACTCTTGGTGCCTCATGGTGATGAGCGAACACCTTCTTAAAATCATATATACATCATTACAATAAAATAAAATAAAAAAGTAACTTTGAATTGGGATTTGAAATAAATAATAATTTAAGCATTGTTTCGTGAACAAATAATGTGGTAGAAAATTCCCTTCAAATTTCGTTTCAATCATTCTATTTCAATGAATAAAATCTACATCTTATAAATTCTTAGTTTTTTATCATTTCCTTATCGTAAGATCATGTATTATAAATATTTAAATGTTTTGGTAATTTCACATGCAAAATTTCATGTTATTTTATATTTTCGCAGACACCTAACTATTCATTTTATTCTGGGTTTACTTGCGGCTCAGCTCTAACCTCTGTCAGTTCCAACGTAAAGCCTAATGAACTGCTACTAATTGAATTCCAAATATCATCCATTCACAAATAAAGCAATCAAACTTGCCACACGATTCCTGCTCTTCCTTGTATGCGATCCCGATCCCACTGCATTACTGCACGATTATCCGTTCATTAGAAATTCAATTCAATTCTAGGAATCACTTTCTTGGAACGGCGTGGAATCATCTTCCCGGGCTGGAACTGCACACTGCATGCCAATTACATCACCATTTTACAACATTTCACGCCACGGAGTGGTGGCAGTGGCACCCAAAGTGGCAAAACTTGGCGAAAAAGGAATCGTGGTGGATGGCTCCATGTTCTTGTCTTGCACAGCCCGCACCGGCAAGCACCAAGCGCTTGAATTATTCTAATTTGAAATTTTGCTCATGACTGAATCCGGAATAGGTCCCTGACAGGCACGACGGCTTCTAGTGTTCTTCTGCGAAACCCTTTTCTTTCCAGAACCATCCATCGATAAGAGAAGGGGATATGCGCTCTTTTCAAGGAAAGTGTCAATCCAACAGACATCGAACGTGAACTCCTTGGCAAAAGAAAAAATGTTATAAATTTATCAAAAATCACGCTTCGTACCGAGAAATTTGAATATTACAGCGACACTCGAGCCAAGCGGATCCAGTCACAGACGAAGGTTCTCTGTCTCCGGGGCGAATTCTTTGAAGCCAACGAGAATCAAACGACAGTTTGATTTTATTTCGTACCGCCACCACCCTTTTAGTTTTCTGCTCGTGGTGCATTCACATCATGAAGCTCCCTGCAACTCGTATGGATTTAAACTATGCTTGATTCATTCAATCTTAATCATATTTATATTCAATGTTGGGCTTGTTCTGTCTGTTTGCTACCGTCAGTCAGTCGTTGTCACGGATTAGTTGCAGCAGCGGGAAAGATTTTGCATTGTGTACTGCTGGTGAATGCATTTGAAAATTTAAACACGTCTCCCCGAAGTGATCTGCTCCTACCATTGCAGCAGCACTGAGGGTTCTGATCTGATACCGACAAACAACGACCAACACAGAATGGGACATGTTTGTTTTATGTTAATTAGTTTGATTTGTTCGTGGTGCTACTTATTTACATGGCTAAATAAGTTGAGGGTAAAGCTCGATTCTCGAAAATTAAGGTTTGCATACACGTTTGACATTTGATTTAAGTTGATCGTCTTATGATTCTTTTGTATCTCAGAGAGAAGCAGAAAATCAATGAGCAGTTTTTGTGGTCTTAAATAACCGTTGAAGAAGAAATCTGCTTTGGCAGATTTGATGTGTGCCCCCATTCCCAATTCCCAATTTACATTTCTTATTACAAGCTACCAATTGGTACGAACCCCCTGTGGGCAAGAAAATGACTCATTAGTCAACTGTTCAACAACCGGAATCAAATTGTGAGGCCAAAACCTTTGGGGTATCAATTTCTCAACACCAGCAACAGAAGAAGCACTTGACTGCGCAATTCACCGAGTGCAATCAATTTGAACAAATTTCCTGTGAAAATTAAAAGCATTTATCTTCCTAAACGAACAAACCATCTCGCTTTACAACAATTGTGCGTTTGTCCTCCCTTCGTTGCTGCGTCTCGCACCATCATATACATAAATGAAGAATTCAGATAATTATAAAACCGTCTAAATGGATTGCTACCAGAATGCTCGAAGCAGCTCGACAAAAGATGGTTCCGCTTTTTTCAGCCACCAGCCACGCAGTAAATCGAAACGGATACGCAATTGAGACGCTCAGGTTTGGTATGGAAACTCAGTCTGTCAGCCGTCGGGACGGGAAGGACCCCACTCTGGCGGAATGAATGTCAAAATAAAAAACAACTAATATAAGAAATTAACAACAAAATAAATAACACTCATTTGTTTTAATCTCGGCGAACGGAGCTGGGAGCGCAAAAACGGCACAACTTTAGAACCGTCGTCCATGGTTGATGTTGTTGCTGTTGTTGGGTCTGCGGTCTGTTCGCAGATGGTCTCGTTCCGTATGCGCCGGAGGGGAGTCCCTGCTGCTTTTTAACTACGTGGCTGCGTTCGGTTGGGTAGTTGTGGTGTTCTCAATCTTTCTCCAGCGATTGGAGTCTCCTTTAACTTGACCGCAAAAACTATATCAGATATCCAAGCTCGGTCGGATGGAGATTTGTGACCACGCATGCGCAGTAGGCTGATGCAACTTCAAAATTTTATTCTTGGAAGGACTTCAACGATTTGAGCTTCACCATTCTGTAGAAGATTTTCATTGGTGAAACATCAAAAAATTAGTTAGTTATGAAATAGATAATCGTTCAGTTATGTGCAATGTGACAAAGTAGCCATGATTTTTAAGCTCCAACTTCGAATGTTATCTTCTTACCCATTTACGTTATTACTGATTGAGTTTAGCTGATTGAGTTAAGCAATAAGAGACTCCTAAGTTCAATGCTCAACAACTTTTTTTTCCTTACTTTTATTCGGAAATTATGTTTATCATACTTGTGACTTATAATTTATATGCTCAGAAAAAAGTTTTAAAAAAGTTTATCTACTAGGATAACAAAAACACGCAGGGCTGTAAGCTGACATTTTCGTACTTAATTTGATTCGGACGTTTATTAGGAAGTTTTTTGAAACAGTTGAAACAGATTCCTAAAATTGGATCAGTCTAATCTACAGTACTTGTGAGTGTTTATAGACATAAAGTCTCCCAGCGATAGAATAAATGTGGGGATTCTGAGGTGGTTCGAGTTGATCGTAATGTGGTCGAGGGGTGATTCAATGTATGTTAAGGGAACGGAAGTTTTCCGATTCTACACGCTTAAACCACCTTCTTTTGCATTTGTATTACTGTCCCTTTTTGACGTGGGGCTACGTCTTTGTCTTCAATACAGGGGTACACGTTACGAGTACGAGAATTGGGAGCGTCACGAAATATGCTTAGGTTATGAACGTTGATAACTAATTCATTTCATGACCGATCTTCTAAAATTTTTGCAACAATCTATCTGAAATATTTCTACGCATCAGTTTTATTATTAAAATTGATTGATTTTCTACATGGAGCTATTGAAAATAACGAAAATACAAGATGTAGAAGGAGATGTTCGCTCATCACCATGAGGCACCAAGAGTGAACAACAATGTTTTTGGCTAGAATGAAAGATGTGAAGAAAGTGTTGAAAGGTCCGTCAGAGTGCGGCAGGTAGGAAAATTAACAGATGTTTTTGAAAATTGAGCGAAAGGGCATGTATCCAATGGTACTCGAACCATGGACGTCAATCTTTGCCTTTCAACATCCCACTGCGGGTAGGTTGTAGCGACGGAACAAGTCCGCCACTTCAACAGGCAAAAATTAACGCATGGAAAGACGCTCATGTACCACTGTGGCTTGTATAGTTTATTCTTAGCGATCTATTGTGTGCACTCTGTTTACTGATGCGCACATGGGAGAAGAACTCTCTCCTTTTTTGGGTTTGTTTGATTCGCACCGACTGACGATCACTAATGTTTTTCTCGTCGTCTCCAACATACAGAGACCTCGGAGAGAAACATAGTGAAGCGATGCGATACTGGTCCCCACCAGTATAATTAATGGTTACCACCATGTGTGGGTTTACATACATTAATTGTTATGTTATGTATTCTCCGTGCGAGGAGTAACGATTATGATGTGAAGGAGATGTTCTGCTCATCACCATGAGGCACCAAGAGTGAACAACAATGTTTTTGGCTAGAATGCAAGAAGTGAAGAGAAAGTGTTGAAAGGTCCGTCAGAGTGCGGCAGGTAGGAAAATTTACAAGGTAATGTCTTATAATGCCGATTTTCCAGAGCAAATTTACCAAATGCACAGTATTTTCCTAGCACAGACTTCATATTTCAGTAAGGAACGTCTCCTAGGCAACCAAGAAGATTATATAATGGGTATACCTTCGCATTTTGATTTATCGGCTGTCATGGTACTGACTGATTCCACGCCAAATCGGTCGGTCACCAAACTCAACTATCTTCGATTTTGATGAAACTTGGTATACGTCTTCGGCATGTTGAAAAAAAAAATCCACTGGTGTTAAGATTATTTGGATTCAAGAGTAACTTTTGAGATGGGTGTATGTTTTTTTTCAACATTTTACTTGAAAAATCGTAGTTCAAAAACCATTACATTTAGACAAAAACTTTATATGAGGGAGTTGTAGAGAACTAAAAAGGCTTTGTAAAAAAATGTACACTTGAAAAAAAAATTTTTTTCATAAAGAAAAATCGAAAATAAATACTAAAAATCAAATATAAAAAAAACATATTTTTAATATTTTTCAAATTTGTTTTGTGGAAATTTGAGAAAAAAGACACGTTTTGAAAAAACTCTAGGATGAACGCTCTTATAATAAAAAAGTTTTCCGAAGAGCGAACTTTGGTGCATATTTCAAATTTTGGTTATTCATTATTATAAATGAAAATTAATTATACAATATGATTTTGGAGATCATTAAAAACAATAATGATGATAATGATAAATCACCTGAACGCAACCGTTTTCGAGATTTTTCGGATTTTATTTCAATAGAATGAAAAACCTCAGAAAATTCGCTCTTTTCTTAAGTTAATCGAGATTTCCACCAGAAATGATAAATTTTCCAAGATCTTCATATTATAACGTTCACATTACTCTAATGTCCTCTTTTCTTTTGATATCAGGATGATAAGAAGACTCATTTGAAAAGAACAAGATAAATAGCACTATTGTTTTAATATTGCAATCAATATATTTATAATTGTTTTATGGCTGTATCGGTCGGGCCGCTCAGAGAATGAAGGGAGCGAATTTGCTAAAGCGATGAAAGTAACAGCGAGATAGATGTCGCAGGGGCGACAAGTGTGAAATGGACAGATGATGAAATTATGCGGAGGGTCATATAGAAGAAGCATATTAATCGAACTGCTGACTATTTTGCCAAGCTCCAACGATGTTAGAGGTCGGGTGTAGTGTGTGAAAACTACACTCCGAACAGTTCGGTGATGTAGCGATGAAAGTAACACATATTGTTTAAGGTAGGTAGACAAATAGCAGCTATAACGTATGTCAGGTATATCTTCTCATAAAAAAACAGCTAATGTACGCTGCCTGTAAACTACCAGAGATGTTTTATACCTGCATTTCCAAAGGTACCACAGCCAATATATATGCTCATACATAGTCGCATTCATCAGTAAAATCTATCTGAGTGAACTGAAAATGGAGTTTAACATGAAGAAGTGTTGTATGCCGTTTCCCACTAAACGGTGCTCAAAAACCTTCGTAAATTAACCGAACAAAATGTCAAAAACTCAAGTTTATGGGCAAAACACATTTGGACACTTCTTTGATGATTTGTGATAATTGTCGTTTGCATTTAAATAGAACGGAACAATCCCATGCTGCAATTTCGGAGCCTAGTGAGAAACCATCAATTACTAACATTATGGATCCACAACCATCTACATCACGGCAAGTAGACTTGTATGGTCTCGAGGAAACGCCATCGGCAATATCATTAATGTCAGTGCCATCTGATAGCAGTGTGCAAGATTAATCAAGGCGCCATAATATTGAGCTATTTAACAAGGGCGTAGCTGGAATCAACGTTTCGCCAATATCGGCTAAAAGTTCCTGAACGTAAATTATGCCCGCAAAAAAGTTCTTTTCGGTTTACCACAGATCTTGGACAGAATCACGTAGAGTAATCGGCAGAATTTCGGACATAACACATACGTAAGTACATGGCGTGATCACAAGCTAAATTCCTTGCAAAGCACGAAGGTGTTTTAGCTTGCCCTAACGAAAGCTGGACACGGTCTGGAACCCGAAATAAAAACCAAATTTGCAATTTTACGACAGTGATGAGATTACACGAGCAACCCTGGTATGAACGACTACGTTTCAGTGAGGAGTGAAGGTAAGAGGGTTCATATTCAAAAGCGCCTTTTAGTTTGTTCATTAGAGAAGCTTTCATTAAATTTCAAGAGATGCATCAAAATGCTGTTGGGTTTAAGCTCTTTGCAGCACTAAGACCAAAGCATTGCAAATAACTTGCAGCACAGGTTCTCATAACATTTGTGTTTGCACCATTCATGAGAACATTAACTTGATGCTTCATGGTCTTAGAAAATATTCATTCGAGAATGATTATAAATTGTGTTTTGAAGAAATATTATGTAGCTCATCAACTAGAACTAAAAATGTTACCTCCGTGAATGCGAACGATGTCCAGGCTTTTCAGATTTTGAGAGTAGTTTAACAGACAAATTAGAAAAACGTGGTTTAGTTGAAATATCTTTGAGCAATGGATTTCAACTGATAGATGTAGTTTAGAGACACTTGTTAAACCAATTGATGAATTTATTGCTTATTTTTGTGAAAAGTTGGAACAATTAGTATCCCACGATTTTGTCAAATCTCAGCAGTCTAGTTTCTTGAGAGATTATAAAAAGTTGTCTTAAAGACGGCGAAGTAATAATAATTTGTGATTTTCTGAAAATTATTCATTTGATTTTCAAGATGCTGTTCAAAGTAGTTATTGGAGTAATGCGCAAGCCACTATTCACCCTTTTGTCATTTATTACACGGAATCTGGAATACTTAAAAATATCAGTTTCATTGTTATCTCAGAAGTGTTGAAACATGATACGATTGCGTGCAGGTGTTTATTTCAAAACTAATAAGCTTTTGCAAACAAAAATTAAAGTAAAGAAAGCTACGTTTATGTCTGACGGGCAGCATCCCAATATAAAAATAGGAAGAACTTTGCAAGCCTTTGTAAGTTTAAAAAGAAATACAATATTGATGCTGAATGGCATTTTTTCGCAACATCCCACGGTAAGGGACCTTGCGATGCAATTGGTGGTACATTAAAACGAATGGCAAGATATGCAAGCCTTGCTGTACAACATGAACACCCTATAAAAAGTGCATTAGAGTTATTCGAATGGGCGAACCAAAAAGTGATGATTGTTTAACAAAAATGTCGTTTTGTTATGTATCACATGAAGAGTATGAACAGGTGTTAGCAGAATGGAATGAAATTTACCGACAGACTAAAACGATTGCAGGTACACAAAAGTACCACTCATTCGTTCCAATTTCAGAAAACGAAGTTTTTGTAAAACTGTTTTCGAATGACGAAGAAGGCAGGATTCATAATATATATAAAAGCAATCAATAGTTTATATAATGTTTATGTAATATTATCAATGACCGAGACTAATAAATGGTATATATAAATATAAATCCAACCATAATTCATTATTTTTGTCTTATAACTTTAAGTGAAGCTTTTTCAATCGACGAGCTGTTAAGAGTAAGTAAGAGGCACATACATGTGTTTTAAAAAGGCTAAAACACAAGAGAAACAATCGTTAGCTATTGTTGTTTTAATATCACGAGTAATTTATGAAAAGGGCGTATTTTTTTGAGGTTTTGAAATTTTATTGAAAGAAAATCAGAAATATCTTGAAAACGGTTGCGTTTACGTGGTTTATCATTATCACCGTTATTGTTTGTAAGGATCTCCAAAACCATATTGTAACATCAAAATTTATTTATAAGAATAAATAACCAAAATTTGAAATATACACCAAAGTTCGCTATTTGAAAAACTTTTTATTATAAGAGCGTCCATCCTAGAGTTTTTTTAAAACGTGTCTTTTTTCCTCAAATTTCCATACAACAAATTAAAAAATATTAAAAATATGTTTTTTAGATATTTTATTTTTAGTAATTATTTTTGATTTTTCTTGATGAAAAAAAAAATTTTTTTCTGTGTATATTTTTTAAGAAAGGCTTTTTAGTTGCCTACAATTCCCTTATATAAAGTTTTTCTCTAAATGTAATGGTTTTTGAACTTCGATTTTTCAAGTAAAATGTTGGAAAAAACACATACGCCCATCTCAAAAGTTACTCTTGAACCCAAATTATCTTAACACCAGTGGAATTTTTTTTTTCCAACGTACCGAACTCATGTGCCAAGTTTCATCCAAATCAATGATGATCGGGTATGATTTTTGGGATTTCCGGCACATTCTGGATGGAACTGTGAAGAGTAAGAACTGTTGACGGAATGCATTTGGTCAGCAAGCGCCCTGGAGTGTACACTAGCCTGGGACACGGACATATTAAAGAAAAAAATATTCGCTCCCCAATGATTTTTGGAAGCCTTTTGGGTGGCTTAATAACTTTTTCTACAATCGTCGAATTTCTTTGCAGTCTTCAAAGAAATTCAATTTCCAAGAAGAAAATTTGGTTCACTTATTTTTAGATGGCAACGGGTCACCTCGCCAGATTATTCAATGTAAAAGTAAGTTTTCCCATATAAAATCCTATGTAAAATTAAAACCTCGAGAGCAAAAATATAGTTTCACCGATCGAGCTGAAATTTTGCACAGTTATTATGGAACCCAAAAGGCTTCCAAAACTGTTTAGGGAACTAGAATTTGAATTTTGACCCAGCCTAGTGTACACTTGCGAGCAGTCGTTGGCTGTTGGTGCTGTGCCGATGCTCCATAGCTGCCAATCCTACGAGTTGGCGGGTAAATGCCGCCCATGACAACAACAAGAAAATGATCACTCCACGTCACCTGCCGGTGTACACCGGCAGCGACGAGGAGATGAACCAAGAATACTAAGAAGAAAGTTCAAATTCAATCGCGAACCATGTTTCTCCCCTGTTAACTAAATGTGTCCTTTTCAGGACGACCTAACTAACTTGCTAACTAAATAGTTTGTTGGGTTGAATTGTTCTCTTGTGTTGTTTGAAATTTAAATTGACCTGTTAGACCAACTATGTGGTTTGGTTCGTTGGAGTTCCTAGTTGTGCATAATGGATTAGTTGCTGGTGGTATATAATGAATATTTCATAAAATGATTCAGTATTACATGTTATACGTTATACAAATTCATGCATACATGCTTTATAACTGCATTTAGTGCTAATATAAAGCTATCATTTAATGCTTTGAATTTTTTTACACAAGCATGGAAAAGTCATTTGGAGTTTAACAACAACAAGAACCAGTATGAGACTAAGTGGAACATATACTTTAAAAAGTGAAAACTATAAACGAAAAGTGAAATCGCATCGAAAGTACAATACTTCTAAACTGGACACACCTGATCATATCCATGATCTGGTTCAATAACAGCTACATCTCCACCAGCTAGTTCTACGCCTTTAAGTTCATTCGTAGAATCCGAAGAAGCTCTAACAATTCTCGAACCACTTATAGCTCACACGAACTCTCTAGTAAAGAGTGGAACATCTTTTTGACTGAGGATTCATTCGCTGATGAATCTGTTCCATGTAGTAGCCAAGCTGTAAGTTTGTCTTTCTTCCCTGGAAACTGAAACATGCGACACAATATTTTACAAGCTAAATAAAAATTGCCCTTTGCGCCGAAAATTTGACTGTAATTACAGCGTAATTAAATCCTGTTAGTGTCTACGGCAAACACTTCTTTTTGATCCAAAGAATGATACGCCGATAATGTAAACCAGATTAAACAAACCATCAAAGTGACGCGAAGGATGGCGCTGAAATTACAGTAATATTTTCGGCGCAAACGGCAATGTCATTTCTTTCAGTTCTTCTGTTGAGAGGTCAATCGTCAGTAGCATTAGCAGTGCCAAAAACGGGCTATCAAAACTGACAGTTATTTATAGATGCATCAATATAGCATTACTAATGCTATTTACGAGCTGTCATTTCTGCATTATATAAGCACGTTATTTCGCCTTTTTTAGCATTATATGAGCATTATATCTGAATATAAAGCTTCGAAGCATTTAGGTGCTGCTTTATATGCAGATATAATGCTGATATAATGCCAGGTTTTAGTGATTATTGGTTACTTGGGTAGTTGTTTAATGCTGGTAATGCTCGTTTCAAATTCCGATCAGTGCTTAAATGAGTTGTTTAGGTCTAGTGCCTTGGATAGAGTTGCCATAATTCGATAGGAATCAAATGATTTTGAGAAAATCTTAATGAAATTTCACAGCACATGGCTGCAAAGTATGTGGCTCCATAACTATCTTTTACGCGGTAAAGTTGGTGGTCCTCTCAACCATCGTAGAACATAGAACCGCGGCCGTATCATTATTAAACCAAACGGCCCTTTTTAGGCCAACTAACGTAATCTAACGAGTTTACAATAGAATTTTCCTACATAATTACTTCCTAATTCTGATCTATCGTTCCATTAGCACTATTTCGACTTAGACGTCTATCAGCAATAATAGACATTGAATTCCCAAACAGACCCTAACAATCTACAACGCAATAAGAATAATGATCTCCAGGTAGTCAATCATATCAACAGAATGTGCTCTTAAGGTGCATTCTCGCTCCACCATCTTTGAAGGCAAGCAGTTCCAGAAGCAAGGTTTGGACGAAGAAAAGGTATAGCACCGCATCTACCGGGTGCTTAAGTATTTGAACCCAATTCTGTCGTTTCTTCCAAAGTGATAAGTATTATGAACAGCTTCGACGATAAAATTTCCGAGCGGATTGAAAGCGTACCTTCCCGACTGATTTAAACCAATTGGCGGATGGCCTTAATGTCTCTCGAAAATCAAACTGCCGTTCGATCCTGCTGCCGGGAGAGCTAGCCAAACACGCCTTTTTTTCGAGCGAACCAAAGCCGTGGCCAAGTAAACCAGCTTCATGATGGAATGCGGTGGTAGCAGTAGCTGTTCCCTTAAACCCAAAATGGCCCTTTTCAGGGCCCCCAAACCAACTGGAAGCGAAAGTTTACATGTCTTTGGGAGAGCTGGGGGCTGGATTTCGGGGTGTATCAGTCTAATGCACAGTACTTGTGAGAGTTTATAGACATAAAGTCTCCAAGCGATAGAATAAACGTGGGGATTCTGAGATGGTTCGAGTTAATCGTAATGTGGTCAAGGGGCGCTTCAATGTATGCTAAGGAAACGAAATTTTTCTTATTATACACACTCAAAACACCCTCTCCTTCATTTGTTTTACCTACATTTTTTAAGGAAAAGCTACTCAATTTTCGTGAAAAGTAAATCAACTCCATTTTAAAGTAACATTTCTGTGTGAATAAAAGAGAAAGGAGCATTATTCCGAACACAGTTCTATTCAGTAACGGAGTAGAATGAAACGAGGGTGTAAATAAGGGTGTAGAATGAAACTAAGAGTAAACGCCAATTTAGCATCGAGTTGGTAAAGTCGCAGTTCTTATGTTATTGGTTAAGAGTTTTTGAAGCATTCAGCGTTTTACAGCAACACTTTTGTTTAATTGATTTTATATTTTCGCAGATGATAATCAGTGAGACGTTGGACTATATTTATGTTTCACTAGCTGATCCCGGATCGAGCGTTGCTACGCCTGCAACTAAATGAATGAACATTACATAGAACTGACGCTTTTTTTAATGAGTTTTTTTTGAGTAATAAGGAGTTCAAACTTCTATCAGAACATTCTTGTTACCCAAACAATACACAGTTTGTGGCTAAGTTACCTGGATAATTCTCAGGATTGGTTGAAATTTGTAATTGAATTCACCAGAGAAACATTTCTTGCGTTCAAAAACCCCGCATACCATTTTTGATTCCATTTGCTTGAATAGCTCTCAAGCTATGCAGAAATTTGTGTTTCATTTCTATGGGACCCCCATTAAGAGGGCAGAGTGGTCTTAAACCACCATAGGCTTATGTCTCTCGTTCAAAAAATTCCACATGCCAAATTTGATTCCATTTGGTTTATTAGTTCTCGAGTTATGCAGAAATTTGTGTTTCATTTGTTTGAGAGAAACCCCCTCCCCCCACCCCCCCTCTTCAGAAGGCGGAAGAGTCTCAATGACCATAAAAACAATTCTCTCCTTCAAAAACCTCCATATGCCATGATTGGTTCCATTTGCTGGATTAATTCTCGAGTTATGCAAAAATTTGTGTTTCATATATATGGGAGATCCCTTCCTCCATTTTTAAAAGGCGGAGGGGTTTCAAATCATCATAGAAACATTTCTCTCCTTCAAAAACCTCAATTTGTCAAATTTAGTTCCATTTTCTTGATTAGTTCTTGAGTTATGCATAAATTTGTGTTTCATTTGTATGCGAGCCCGCCCAACCCCCCTTCAGAAAAGGGAGTAGTCTCAAATTAGCATTGAAACAGTATTCATCTTCAAATACCTCCACATGCCGGATTTGGTTCAATTTGCTTGATTAGTTCTCGAGTTATACAGAATATTGTATTTCATTTGTATAGGAGCCCCCCCTTTCAGGGCGAAGAGGAATCTGTAACCATCATAGAAACTTTTCTTGCCTTTAAAACCTCACACATGCTAAATGTGGTTTCTTTTGCTTGGGGTCTCAAACCACCGTAGAAACATTTCTTGACTACAAAACCTCCACATGCCATATTTGGTTCCATTTGTTTGATTAGTTCTTGAGTTATGCAGAAAATAGTTTTTCATTTGCATGGGAGCCCCCCTTTCTAAAGGCGGGAGGGGTGTCGAACTATAATAAGATCCTTTCCCGGACCCATAAACCCCTGCATACAAATTTGCATAGCGGTAGGGATAGTTCTCATGTTTGGTTTAAATTTGTGTTTCGTATGTATGGTAGCCCCCCTTTTCAGAGTGAGGAGAGGTCCTAAATTACCACAAAAACATTTCTTGCCTTCAAAAACTCACCCATACCAATTTTGGTTCCATTTGCTTGATTAGTTCTCGAGTTATGTAGAAATTTGGGTTCCATTTGTTTGAGAGCACTCCCTGCCTCTCAAATCACCATAGAAACATTTCCCTCCTTCAAAAACTTCCACATGCGAAATTTGGTTCCATTTCTCTTATAAGTTCTCGAGTTATGCAAAGATTTGCGTTTCATTTGAATAGGTCCCCCCCCTTTCAGAAAGGGGAGGGGTCTCAAATCAACATAGAATCATTTTTTGTCTTCAAAAACCACCACATACTAAATTTGGTTTCATTTGCTTGATTAGCTCTCGAGTCATGCAGAATAGTGTATTTCATTTGTATCGGAGAACTTCCCACAACTCCTCCCTTAAGGATGGGAAGGGGTCTCAAACCAGCATAGAAACATTTTTTGTCTTAAAAAACCACCACATGCTAAATTTAGTTCCGTTTGCTTGATTAGTTCCCGAGTTATGCAGAATATTGTGTTTTATTTGTATGGGAGCCCCCCCTTTTATGACGGGAAGGGTTCTCAAGCTACCATATAAACCTTTTTTGCCTTCAAAAACTCACACATGCTAAATTTGGTTTCTTTTGTTTGATTAGTTCTCGAGTTGTGCAGAAATTTGTGTTTCATTTGTATGGAAGCCCCCTTTTCCAGTTCCTCCCCTTTTCCGACCCCAAAAATCCCTGCATACAAAATTTCACGCCGATCGGTCCTTCCGAACGCGAGTTAAATTGTGAAAAAGGAAACCCCAACTCATTTTTATTAATATAGATAATTCTAGAATTTTGCTTTAATACCAATTAAAATAAATTTAATTTTATCGGAAAAACAAGAATTTATCTAACGATCAAGAGATATATCAGACCAGTAATTCAGTATTACCAGACTAAAGCCTGTCCGCGTTCAATTTCGGACACCGAAATAATAGCAGAAAAAAAAATATTCATAATTCAACACACCGATTGCTTATTTCACAACAATAAAGTTACATCTACCTTAAAAACAGTTGATAGGGATGTTAATCCTTCTTTTTGTACAATTTTTGAGCTTTCTGTGGTACACCCGTCATCAGGATCCGTGCGCTATTCTCAAATACGCGCGCCGTGACGATTCTGCATCTTTCCTTGAAATCATCGGTAGCATTTGCTTTCTTCTTGGTTTGAAAGAGTTTCCGCTTAACTAGAGCCCTGTACTTCTCTGTTGAGCGAAGTTCTGGCTAGTTTGGTGGATTGGCTGTTTTGGCACGTACCTGACCTCTAGTACCTTATACCATTTCAGGACGGATTTCACATAGCGACAAGAGGCCAAATCAGGCCAAAATAGAGCTGGAGAGTCGTGGCTTCTTATAAACGTTATTTAAAGACATTCTTTCTCGTACACATCCCCCAAGTACCCAAGTAACATTGTCAAGACCATCCAGCTTTATTAAGTTTTATAACAGTTTTATGAAAGCCACTAGAAATCAATTTGGTTTTATCATGGCAGTAAGAGGTGCCAATAGGTTTCAAGCTTTAGTCAGGTTTATGAGAAAGTACACAACAACGACCTTAAAACCTTGTCTTCTAAAGTTTCTTTTACTCCTATCAAACGTTTTATTTTGACTTTAAGAACGCGTAAAATGCTGTTTTGAAATGTCGTTTAAGGGCTCATTCATATAATCTTATAATAGTTAGTTGAAAAATTATGTTGAAACCATTTTGCTTCCAGTAAATGCATTAAACGGTAAATTGGCATTGAGGGAAGTAACTAAATGACCAAATAGTTTTAAAGTAGCGACTTTTTGATAAAAAAAAAACTGTGATTTCTCTCAATCACTATATTTAAATATAAGAAATTATTGAAATTTAGAAAAATAAATACACCAAATTTCAAATGTTATACAAATAAATTTTTGATCGGAGAGGAATTTCGGCATTCTTTTAGATAACCTGATTATATGGCATCAATTTTCAGGAAATTCATGATTAGTTTATTGGATATATTTGTTTCAATTTTGTTTTTGTTGCTGTGAACTCGCATATTTTCAAAAGCGCATTGATGTTCAACTTTTATTGTCCCAATTTTCCCCATAAAATTAAATGCGCATATGAGTTGGAGCAAGACACGCTATATAAAACTCATTTTGTTTTGGATATTTGGCAATCAAATAGAATTGTTCGGAACAAAATACTTTTTTCTTAGATATTATTTACTGTTAAATGAATCAGAAAAGCAGAGAATCAAACAATGCAGAACAAAAAAAGCTGTTCGACCGCCTACGTCGAACTTTGAAAATTTTTGACATTACGACGCACCAGTCTACTTTGACCATCGCAATCGTGCAGTGTAGAGAATGCAGCCGAAACGGAAGGTATGCAGCCTACTACAAACGATTCGTGGCGGAAAAAGAGCAACGCATCCATCTCCAGCGAAACGACGAGAAGCTTGATTGTCGCGGTGTTAACGACGCTTTTGGTATCGGTCGTCTATAAAAAAAAAACAAAAAATGTAACGGTCGACAAAATAACGTGAATATATTGAGAAAAGTAAATTCAACTGTATTTTTTTTCGTGACCGAAAGCCTATCAGGGTGGTAATAGAGTGGCCTCTCAGGGCCTTTCAGGGCATAATTCCAGGGCGCCATTCAGGGTGACCAGTCAGTAAAGTGATAGTGCCTTCCGGGGCAGGTAGCATTTCAGGGCACAAAGCGTGTGAGAACCAGCATAGTTCTGTTGGAGCTAATTTTGGGCCCAACAAAAAACCTACCACGATATCACAGTGAAGTTTGACAGCTGAGGGCGTTTGGCCCTTTGCTGGTTTTGATGGCAGCCAATGCGTTTTATGAAGGTTCTCAAGTGGTCATTCCATCTGTTACTAGAACATTTTCAAAATCTTTATGATCTTATAAAGATTTTATTAATTTGCTTTCATAACCTTCTATGAAGAAGGCCAATTTGTTCACATTTCGGCTTTAAAGAAGCATAGACGAAATGTTGGTGGAAAAAAAACAGTTTTGAATGTAGGTTTAGGAATCGCACGAAGTCTAAGGAGGGGAGGGAAGTAAATGTAGCTGGCATCGTGATGAAAGGAATCTAGTACTGTATCCTGCCTCACATTTGCACTTCCATCTTCGTGATCCTTATTTTGGAGGAGGAAAAAACAACTGAAAACGTTCTGTTCATCGCTGTATATTGTCCATAACAGCCCAACAAACATCGGTGTTGAATTAGAGCTTTTTCAAGCAAATTTGGAGAAGCTATTCAGCTGTTTCTTCTAGAATAGCTGGATAGCTTCTCCAAATTTGTTTGAACAAGCTCTAATTTAACACCGATGTTTGATGGGAGTGTACCACCAGAAACTAATTATCAACAAAATTCAAAAGTGACCTGACCACCATGCTTGGACTAGCTCCGGTTTCGTCATTCGAGGAGAGCCGAACGTCCGACATGAAGATTGGTGGAAATACAGGCGAAACCAGAACGAACGTCTACTGTACGACCCAAGTGACACACTACGGTCATTCTTAGTTGTAGTAACTTGCCTATGACTTATCAAGTCACATTTATGTTATCTCAACCGAATGGCAACAAGTGTGCGGCTAGGGGATACAGTTTCGTGAAGAACCGACGTTCATCTCACTGGCGAGAAATTCCTCCACCATGGACTTTTTCCTGTTGAACATCGCATTATCGAAGCCGGTAGTGTACAACGATCTCAGTTCCGACCATCAACGGTCTGACGGCCTACGAAAAGATTACCATCACGTTAACAGGGTTGAGTTTGGTAGATTGTTGAACCAAAAAATCGTAGAAAATCCACCGCTTGACACTTTTGAGGACATCGACCGAGCGTTAGAGGGATTACACAAAGTTACAACCGTGGCTGACGAGGCTTCCAACGTGTTCCTCAGAAGTTTGTTGTACTTGATTTCCACACCAAACATTTTATTCACCTAAGAAATTTTCGAAGACGCCAGTTTCAGAGCCAAATAGCCAAAGTCTTGAAGACCGCCTTTTAAAGGTTGTCAATTCGCTGCTCATTACCGCGTTAGAGAAACCAAACCGATAGGCGATGATAGTTCTTCCTGGCTTTTCCTAGGTTCGAACATCAAGAGATCCACAATCTAGATGTCTCTTCTTGTGCCGTGCCTCAGAAGGACAAGATTACGGTCGGATCGATCCGAAGAAAAAGCCTGGCCGTCCTCGCAGAGTACGAACCACAAGTTGGTGAAGGTAATGTGAAAGCGGATTCGACGATATCCTTGTCGATTGTCATATAAACTTGCCCAAGATCTAGCGGTTTCAAGGAACACCATTAAAACGATTCTCAAAGGAGACTTAAACCATAATAGAAAAATGAAATTCCTGGATGAAGATAATTCAAACCATATAAAAAAAAATTATGGAGTTTTGGAAGCAAATAGTACAAAGTCCTTCACAGCCAAGAACAGGGCAGCGTCGGTTAAGGATATCCCTTCTTCAATCCGCCCAGTTTTATTGACAAAAGTTGTTAACATTCGCAAGGCTTACTACGTGGGAGAGGTTCAGGAGAACTATTTTAAGAAGCATGCTCCAACTAAGTTATATGAACTCAAATGAGTTTTCCAGCAGGATTCCGTCTCGTCCTATGGGGTCAAGGCTACCCAAGCATGGCGCACCAGGAGTTTTTCAGACTTTGATCCTTTCATGACCTTAGCCTTCGCCAGATGCAAACCTGTTGGATTTCTCTATTTTGGGAATCATGAAAGCCCGTAGAGAGATCATTAAAGCGAAAGGTCGAAATTTGATTATGCATATATGTATATGAAGAGTATTAAATATAAGAAACAAAGTACTGCAAGAACAAATGAAATCGATTGTGTTTATGGGGGATTCAATGTTTGTTTCATGCGTCAGTTATTCGGACATAACCTGTTAATATACAGTATGTCCCATACGAAAATTCGAAAATTCATACCTCAGTTTCAAATAAGTTTTTTTCAAAGAAAATGATGAAAAAAATCTCAATTTTATTTAGGGAACCGTTTCTTAAGCCTTTTCTGACATTACTCAATATTTCCACAGTTTTTCTTGATCACCTTTTCCAAACGGGGACGGAATCGAGAGCATACCTACTCAATGTATGAGTCAGTCATCGAGTTCGATGCCTTGGTAATGGAAGCTTCTAGGGCGCCCACACTGAGGTGAGAACGTTGCATTAGCCTGAACATATGCCCAGATTGAGTTACCCAAAGGATGATGGCTTTGATAAATACAAGCCATTGCACACAATTGCCCCGAAAATTCTAACTCCGGCCGGATGTTTGGTTGTAAACTTGAATCTCTGAACTCTTTGGAACATCCTGAATCTTCTTCGGTGAACCTGTCTGTACGTGTGTTAGATACGGGATCGATGGTAAAAATTTTCTTATCGGAGAATATGATGATGGTATGCTTCTTTTTTAATGCTGACACCAAACGTTTCGAGCACTCCAGCCGTAGTTGTTTGCAAGATGGCGCTTTAATCTTGCGCTGGACGAACATTTCAAGTCATCTTCGACCAACCGTTGCATGGTAGTTTTTAGAAATATCGGCTTCCTTAGCCCGGATCGATCTGACGACGTACCAAATTGCGACTCAGTTTAGTAAAAGTGAAATCACTTATCGGCTGCGTTAAAGGGTATCCACGATGAAATTGCCACACACAAAATTGATTCGCAAAATTCGAGTTTTCATCCAATTGCCATCAAATTTTCAGGGATTGAGAAATAACTATTAAACTTCATTTTACCCTTTTACTCGTATTTTATTTACAGTCCATACGCAAATGCCCGCACCTTGGCCTTAACCCCGGCCATAAGATTCTGCACAACCTGTGAATCAACCGTTTTTTGCATGTAAACCCATACTTTCTTCAGTTCCTCGACTGTCTTCACTACCTTAGGTCGTTTAAGAAGGTGCTGCTTCATAATCGCCCAGTACTTCTCGATGGGGCGGAGCTCCGGAGTGTTGGGAGGGTTGAACATTTTCGGCACGAAATTGACCTTATTGTCCGCATACCACTTCAGCACGTCCTTGGAGTAGTGGCATGAGGCCAAATCCGTCCAGAAGATTGTTGGGAACTTGTGGGCCTTCAGGAGAGGAAGCAGCCGCTTCTGGAGGCACTCTTTTATGTACACCTGTCCGTTCATCGTGTCCTGGGTCACGAAAGGTGCACTCCGCTTCCCGCACGTGCAGATGGCTTGCCAAACCAGGAATTTCTTCGCAAATTTGGACATCTTCTGAGTGCGGACATGCTCCGGAACGCTGAACTTATCCTTGGCCGTGAAAAACAGGTTGCCGGGGATCTGTTTGAAGTCGGCCTTCACATATGTTTCGTCGTCCATGATGCAGCATTCAACTTTCGTCAGCATGTTGAGGTACAACTTCCTGGCACGGGTTTTGGCGGACTTGTTCTGCTTCTCGTCGCGATTAGGGGCCTTTTGTACCTTGAACGTTCGAAGCCCAGCCTTAGTTTTGACCTTCTGGACAAAACTTCGGCTTAGGTGCAGCTTCTTAGCCACATCCCGAACGGAGGCGTTCGGATTTCGGTTGAAGGCCCAACTACGCGGTTGTGATTTTTGGTGTTGTACGGAATACTTTTTCCTTCACTTCTGGGCTACCGATCGGTGGTCAACCGTTCCTCGAACCGCTTAATCACTCGCGACACCGTGAAATTCGCGATTCCCAACGTTTTAACGATGGAACGCTGCGAGAGATCCTTGTTCTCGTGATGAATGCGCAAGATTTTATCACGCACGAGCTGTTCTTTCGACTCCATTTCCGCGAGTTTTGATCACAGGACTTTAAAACTAGCAGGATGTAAATATTGCACTAATAATGAACTAAATCCACCCAAATTTTCATTAAATTCTACCCAACGGTTAAAAAGTTAGAACAATTTCATAGTGTGGCAATTTCATCGTGGACACCCTTTACTCCATTGTCTGTCAAAACTGAGTTGTAGTTCTCATGAACCTTAGTAAAGTGAACTCTTATATTAAGTTTAATGTGTGACATTGTGCGAACAGTCGAGTACCGATCTTTTCGGTTTCTTTCTCTATGGTCTTAATTCCTACGGTTTCGTTTTTTTTTCGGGCAAACCGTAAAGATCTATAACCATAGCTCGTATGGGACTACCATCCGGAAGGGAATGATAACTAGCACAAATTTTCTGAAAAAAAAAAAACATTGTCCTTGTTATTAAGAGTCTTGTTATTTACCATTAAATGATCTGGAACCTCATATTTGTACGTGTGTGATCATCATCCTGATAAACTTGGTCAGTAGAACGTTTTTACATTAAAAAGTAATATCGTAATCTGCAAGGCTCTCGAGATACAGCATAGTCAAACTGAAACGTCATATGCACATTAGTGCCGTGTTATAAAAGAATTCCAAACATAAGGAGTGTATCGAACATAATCTATCCACATACATTTGCGTTGTACGCATGTATTTGTGATGGTTTCTTATGCTCTGAACACTGCATGCTATGCGTTTGACTGTCAGCTTTCTTTTGTTTACTTGTTTGTGCGGTTCAAATTCTGCGTTTTCAAAATGTCGCGTATTGAAAAGGAAGTGAAAATTAAGGTTCTGGACACATGGCTAAGTGAGAAGGATATTACTATGCGAAAATTGGCGAAGCGGTTTGGAATTCATCATGCGAGTGTTAAAACCATCATTAATAAGTTTGGGGAACACTATTCTTTGGATGAGCTACCAGGAAGAGGCAGAAAACCCGGTTCTTCCAACCCGAAACTGGAGCAGAAAGTGGTATCTCTTATCAGTTAGAACAAATCAATGTCAATACGTGATTTGGCCAAACAAGCAGGAACGAGTGTCGGAATGATCCAACGTATCAAGAGGCGAAGACCTACAAGAAGCAGAAAATCTCGAAACAAAGTGCAGAACAGAAGAAGCGATTTGCAACAAGGGCCCGGAAATTGAATTCGCGTCTTATGCAGCGTCCGGATGCATGCGTTTTGATGGACGTTGAGACCTATTTAAAGAAGGACTCAAAAACCCTTCCCGGTCCACAATACTCTACTGCCGTCGTTGGGGAGGATGTGAGCGATGCAAACAGGTCGATTCAAGTGGAGAAATTCGGTCGAAAGGTACTGGTATGGCAAGCAATATGTTCCTGTGGTTTGAAGTCAACCATTTTTTACACTACCGGAACTATAAATGCGGAAATCTATCGATCTGAGTGTCTCCAGAAGAGATTGTTGCCTTTATATAAGATGCGGATTTAGCGTCGGCTCACTATGCCAAAACCACTCTCAATTGGCTTGCGGAAAAGGGTATAGATTTCGTTGAGAAAAATATCAATCCACCAAATTGCCCTCAGCTTCGACCCATCGAACGTTACTGGGCAATCGTGAAGAGGGTCTTCAAGAAGACTGGTAAGGTAGCTGGGAACATGCAGGAGTTCAAAAAAATTTGGGCTCAAGCGTCCAAAAAATGCGATGCAACACTTGTCCGGAACTTGATGAAGAGCATTCGATCCAAAGTTCGAAAATTCGTGAAGGAATAACTTAAATTTCATCTGGTCTTCTTTATGTTCAAGTTTAACCTCGTACAATAAAGGATTAATTTTTTGTAGGAATAAAATATCGGTTTTCAACATAATTTGAAAGAAAGTTTGTGGATAGCTTATTTTCGATACACTTCTTATGTGACTACCATCCGGAAGGGCTTGACCACTAACACAAGTTTGGTGAAGAAAACATCGTCCTAACTAGTAAGGCTCTCGTGATATATCAATCATAAACTGGAAGCATACTAGCGCCTTGTTGTGACCGAATTTCGAACTTATGTGACCACCTCTAGGAAGAACTTAGCCACTAGGGCAAGTTTATTATAGACTGATATGTCCTAACTGTGAGGCTCTTGAGATATCCAAGAATGAAACCAATTACCTCTTATTTCAATGTGCACAGCACTCATATTAAGTAACTAGAAAGTGAAGCGCCTCGAGCAGTGAAATTACCAATTAAACCGGAACTAAATGAAACAAATTTGTTGGCCCAACCCCGTACAACATGTAAAGACTGTAGATGTTTATCACTTGAAAGAACTGAGATAGACCTCATTTCCCCTCATTTTAATGAAAATCCCATAAGCTGCGGGTATTAATCTTTACGGATTCGATTTCCACGGTCCCAATAACCGAAAAGATCGGTACCCGCCTGTACCTTTATGTAGTAACAATCACGCTTCTACTTCAAGAGAGTATCTTTAATAACTTCAGTATCGTTAGATTACAATACCAATGAAAATACTGAATAAGTTCACGAGATAGTTTTCTGAGCTTATGAAGAGAATTTTTTTTGGAATACAGTTGTTTTACGAAAAATCGACAGTGCCCTCTCATTTTGCTACGCAAAAATATTTTCAATCGTGCCACCCCTCGAATCAATAGAAATTCGCGCTACCACACAGCGATCGGATGAAGAGGGAAAAAATCACCGGAACCGTGCATATGTTTCTTGTTCTGGGAGTTTGCAGGCAGAAAATAATTATTTTCCTGCGGTTTACAAACTGACATTTATTTATTCTAACACATCTATAAATTAGCTATTTATATTCATAAGCAATTAGGCGAAGTTTAATTGCAACTTTACTTCAGCGGGTTTCTTTATTTCTCGAGAAATACACGTCCGCAATGGCATGCCTACCTCCCCACGGAAACCCAAAAGGGAGGGGCCGGTCGGAGAAATTCCATTGAGTACCTTGCGGCAGTTACGACCAGGCAAATTAATAAGTAATAATAGAATCAAGATTTATTATCGCGATTTAACGCCGTAGCTACCGGCGTCGGTGGTGGCAGTGATGGCAGCGAGGAAACCGCAAAGCAACGCAAGGTTCTGGTTCCTGTTCGAGATTCCTTCGAGCGCCCAACACTGCAGCCAATCCACGGTCGCGTAGCAGATTTATCGCATTTGCGTTATTTATGGGCTAGGGAAAAGTATTTCAAAACGAGAGAATAACACGCGCTCCAATGTGGCAGTTCTCTTAAGCAGCTTTCGAGGCGACCTGCGTGCATATGGGAGTAGCAGCCTACCTGACTTCCTGCGAAGAGGATCACCGTACCACAACTGCTACTAATTACCATCAACGGATTCTTCGGCTTTCGGATTAAACAAATTTTACATGCAACCTGCCGAGAGGGATGGAAGGGGATAAACATTTTATCAAATCGAACAACAATATTTCTTACTTAAAACAAACCTTGGGCTGCCATTTGGCAGCCAAAAAGTGCTGGTTCAGAGTTGGTCCCTTACTGGGAAGAAATCGAAGGTAATATTCAAAATATCATAATTTATGAGCGGCTGAATCCGGATTCGAGACGCAGTGCCAAAAAATACGGCAAGGTCGCTGTTGGAAATTTTCCGTCTCAAGGCGGCACCGAACGCGGAAATCAAACCGAAAACGTTCTTAAGTGGGATGTTTGAGTTAGGTGCCTTTGGAGTTTTTTCCGCTCTGTTTTTGCTTTTCCTTTCCATTCTCCGAAAGATAAATGTTGATATTTAATCATCACAAATAATCAAACCCGAACAGAAAACGATAAGATGCACTGGATGCCATAATTCATCAGCAAACGAAATGCCTCATGCGGGAATAGGGTTCCATTTGCGTGTGCGTTGTTTTTGAAGCTGCTTCGGAATATATCAACACCATAAATCTTTAGTTCAAAACCGGAGAACTCGAGCCAGCTCGTAGAAGTTGAAGAAATGTTAAAATATTGAACTGATGAAATGGAGAGCGCTAGAATCTTTCGCTGTTGGCAGCAGTGGAATTCTTTCTTCACTTCTCGCTCGAGAATGACAGTGTAGTTTGTTTTGAAATTGGACTTTGAAGAACAAATTATGTTTTGGTAATACTGTTCTAATGAGTGAAGCAACAGTTGGATAAAAGACTACTTTACTTGGATGAAAAGCTTGCCTTTCATGTAATATGGTAAATTATCACGAGTTGACCTATTCGAATGATTTTCCTTTCGCTTAAAAATCCATTATTAGTGCAAATATAATATGATTAGCTGACCCAACGGACTTCGTTCCTTCTAACATTAATTTATTGCTTGCAATATCTTTAAAATCGATTCACACAATAAATCGGTATTCTATATTAACATCGTTTTTTTTTAAATTGCAGGAATGTCCTCCATTGTTTTAGTCAATCTGAAAGGGACATCCAATTTTCATACTGGAGAACTTTGATATTTGCAATTTTGGCTTCTAAAAGTATGACAATCGGCAGTCATTTCATATTATTGATAATCTGTTATCAATTGGTGTATTATTTAGAATACTGAAGTTGGTTTCTTTGGAAGTTCAACTCATGAAAAATTGTTGCTTTTTATATGATGTCTTGTCGGACCGACATGAGTTGATTACGGTGCTGTAAGATATCACTAATGAAACTGTCCAAAACGAACAACGTTTGTGCATTTTCAATGCGACAATTTAGCACTGGCATCTGAAATGAAGATATTCTATAAACTGATTGTTAGAAATTGGGTTATTCTTGAAGTTTGCTTAGTTTGAAAGTGAAGAAATTTGAAGAAAATGTTGAAAATAATTTATTTTTGATTTTTCTGCATTTTTGACTAAACAAAATTTGATATATTTGAATGGAAAAATGCCTTGTTTTATTTTCCAATTTTCCGACTTTTCCTTCGAAATTTCACAAACAAACAAACATTCGTTTTTATATGTATAGATGTGATATTTATTTATGGAATTTTTTTTTATTTTACAATTTTCTGACTTTGCCTGGAAAATTTCCCACCTTTCTTCTTTCTGTCTCCTTTGTTGGATAAAAAGGAACAAATCATTCCAAGACACCGTCAAGATTGTTTCAGCCGTTCTTAGAGTTAAAGCGTCACTAAATAAACAAACATTCATTTTTATATATATAGATTTTTCAGATTTTAGGAATAAACATAGATTGGCAACTAAATTCGAAAAGTATGAGTTGAGTTTGGATACAGTACTAGCTGCTTGACATCATTCTCAAAATACCGAATTAACAAGTTCAGGCCAAGAACTTTTGAATATCCGTCCTCTTTGAGAACTATCGGTCTAGATACATAAATATTGAGAAACAAAGTAACATACGCCGGTAGCTTTTCGATCCAACGTGATGCTGTTTGATTTTGCCTAAAAACTGCTTCCAACAATACTGAACATAGTGGTAGCCATTAACTGATCATGTAGAAATTCCTTAAATGTAATAAAGGGTGATACGGTCAAAATTTGTTCAAGGGAAAATGCGTGTAAATCGGTGAAATCGTTTATTTAAAAAATCAAATTAAATTTCTTTTTCAAGTTCAATTAGTATAAAATTCAGGAAAAATATTCAGTTAGGCTTCCGCTTTTCCAAATCCGAATTGCCGGGCCTTACGCTTGACCCCTGCCATCAGATTTTGTACAGCCACCTTGTCCACCTTCTTCGCCGCAGAAAGCCAGTTTGCCTTGAACTGCTGCTCGTCCTTAGCAGTTTTTTTGGTCTTCTTTAGGTTCCGCTTGACAATAGCCCAGTATTTCTCAATTGGGCGGAGCTCTGGCGTGTTGGGAGGGTTCTTGTCCTTGGGAACCACCTGCACGTTGTTGGCGGCGTACCACCCTACGGCCTTTTTACCGTAATGGCAAGATGCCAAATCCGGCCAAAACAGTACGGAACAACCGTGTTTCTTCAGGAAAGGCAGCAGACGTTTATTCAAACACTCTTTCACGTAAATTTCTTGGTTGACAGTCCCGGAAGCTATGAAAATGCTGCTTTTCAAGCCACAGGTACAGATGGCTTGCCAAACCAGATATTTCTTTGCGAACTTTGACAGTTTCGTGTGCTTGAAAATATCTGCTACCTTTCCCTTCCTTTTGCCGTATAAAACTCCTGTCCCGGAAGCTGCTTGTAGTCGGCTTTGACGTAGGTTTCGTCGTCCATTACCACGCAGTCAAACTTCGTCAGCATCGTCGTGTACAGCCTCCGGGATCGCGCTTTGGCCGTCGTATTTTGTTTATCATCGCGATTTGGAGTCACTACCTTCTTGTAAGTCGATAGTCCGGCTCGTTTTTTGCCTCGATGCACGGTTGTAGACGATACACCCAGCTTATTTGCGGCATCTCGGAGAGATAGGTTAGGTTTCGCTTGAAACTACCGGCAACTCTCTTTGTCGTCTCAGCGGCTTCCGGTTTTCGATTTCCCCCGATCCAGACTTCCTGGCTGTCGACAAACGTTCCCCAAACACTTTAATTACATTTGTAACGGTTGATTTGGCAACTTTTAGCGATTTTGCCAACTTTGCGTGCGAGTAGCTCGGATTTTCGCGATGCGCGAGCAAAATTTTGATACGCTGCTCTTCTTGCTTGGACGGCATTTTGACAACTGAAGAGTGAATTCCAAAATTAAAATAGGAGCAACATTCTACACACACACACCTTCAAAATGAGGGGTGTTCAGGTTTTTTAAATGCAAAATTGAAAGAAAAACGTCAAGTTGATATTGACCAAATTTTGACCGTATCGCCCTTTATATATACGGCAGGTGGCGAAGGTTTTCTTTCAGTCGAGTTATTAGTACGAGACACTGAAGAAGTCTGCACATTGTAGACGAAATACGCGTATCTGTCGAAGATAAGCAAAGGTAGTTGGAATTAAATGGAGATTTCTAATTTTTCTTCTAATTTATAGTATTAAAAGTGTTCGATGAACCTTTGTCGACAGCCAAGAAAGCTGAATTAGGGGGAAATCGAAAGCCAGGGGCCACAGCGACGACAAAAATAGTCACCCGCTGTTTCGAGCGGAACCCCAACCTCTCCGTCCGAGATTTCGCAAAGAAGCTGGAAGTGGCGCCTTCAACCGTGGATACAACTAAAAAACGAGCTGGAATGTCGACTTACAAGAAAGTGGTGACTCCAAATCGTGACGATAAACAAAACACGTCAGCCAAAGCACGATCGCGAAAGTAGTACACGACGATGCTGACGAAGTTTGATTCCGTGGTACGGGACGATGAAACCTACGTCAAGGCAGACATTAAACATCTTCCTGGACAGAAACTTTATACGACAACCGGACGGAAAAACGTGGCAGATATTTTCAAGAACATTAAATTGTCAAAGTTCACGAAAAAATATCTCGTGTAACAGGCTATCTGTACCTGTGGCTTGAAGAGCAACGTTTACATTTCGACCGAAACCGTCAACCAGGAAATTTATCTGAGCGAGTGCCTACAAAAACGTCTAATGCCTTTCCTGAAGCGACATAATTGTTTCGTCCTATTTTGGTCGAATTTGGCATCTTGCCATGACGGAAAAAAAGGCCATGGAGTGGTATGCTGCCAACAACTTTCAAGTGGTGCCCAAGGACAAGAACCTTCCCAAGCTCCCAAGCCTGAGCTCCGCCCAATCGAACAATACCCAGAAAACATAAAATCGTATATGATAGCGGATATAATTACAAAGTGGAGGCGATATACGCACATGCGTTCATTTGGCTTCATGTAAAATGTACGTATATCACCTCCACTTTGCACTGTTATTCTCTATCATATACGATACTGTGTTTGCTGGGTATTGGGCCATTGTCAAGCGGACCTTAAGAAGACTCAAAAAATTGTTGTGAGCGAGAAACAGTTCAAGGCAAACTGGCGTTCTGCGGCAAATCAAGTGGACAAGAAGACTGCACAAGATCCCATTGCAGGTGTGAAACGAAAGACCCGGCAATGCGAATTCGGTGAAAAGTAAGCTAAGTTGAATATTTCTCCTGTACTCTGTATGAGCTGAACTTGAAAAAGAAAGAGAATTTGACTTACTAATAAAAACTTTTATCGGCTCACACACGTTACTGTTTGACCAAATTTTTATCGGACACTCTATATTATTTTATTATACAATCCATCAGGTAATTATTTTCCCAATTTTTTTTTATTTCCTTCCAGAGTAGAAAATCTTATTCTTTATCTTTTCTTCTACAACTTGTCTGCGTTCGTTTTTCTTTTTTTTTTTTTTTGGAACATAAACCACTGCGACCAGTAATTTTTTCAATTATAGTATTCTTCTATTGCATGTCGAGTAACTTCATCACTATTAAGAAATAATGAAGTATTCGATGTTGTTATAGTTGTCATTGTTTGTTTTGTTGGCTATGAATTGATTTTTTTTTGAAAGCTTCCGCTATTTCAACCCTTTGTGAGTAAGAATACTCCTCAAAGGTGCCCCTCTTTATCATTCAAACCCGGATTTATTGCAAAGAAAACAATCTTTAACTCCGATACAGATCATGCATCAGAACCCTAGCTCAAACCAATTCAAACTATAGAACATCAAATAGAAACTGAGAATTCACATAAAGGCAGGCTAACCATTTTCTTCTAATTCCAAGCTCATCCTTGGTGGGCTAATCTGTGTTTTATCGCTATTCACAAGACATTAATGGTAATAAGAATTATCATGTGTTTCTTTGACTACAAAAACAAATACATTTTCCCTTGTTTGAAATAATTTGGACTACGGTTCAGTGGTACATCTTTAATCCCTTAATTTGCATTATTCGTTGTACCTCATTCAATTTCTTCTGCTTTACTTATTCAAATTTCTTCTTAATTTGCTCTGCTTGAATGAAACCACCTACCATTTTCTTCCACTGAATTTTTTACGTTTTCACTTCTACGGCAACTTTTGTTCTGCTTCACTTTTCCAACTGTTTCTTCAGCTTGTCTTCTTCCGTAGTTCCTAGGTAACCAATAAGCACTTCCAACGCGTCTTTACGGCAGCCTATCAAGCAATAAAGTCACTTAAAAAGCAACATAAATGCCGCTGTTGGCCCAATATACGGCTGTTTTACTGCAATGCTTTTATAATGCTTCATCAATGCTATTTTGCATTCGAAATACTAATTCCATGCTACCAGCATTCAAATAGCATTTGAAATCCAACTTTACAACAGAATGCATTCAAGATGCAGATATTATGCGAATATAAAGCTGGTAGCATCTGAAGTGGAGGTTTAGGGTTGATTTACTGCATCTGCTAATGTTTATTGGATACCTGGGTTGTTTCCATTGCCGTTTCTGCTGTCGCTTCAGTTCTTTAGTTTTTCTTCATTCGTTTCTGTCGTTCGTTTGGATTAGCATCGGATGCGGTTCAGCTTTCCTAGTTTTCTTCATCAGCTTCTTCTATTTTATGGTTACGCTACAGTTGTCTAAACAGTCTTGTTTGCCTCAAAAAATTATTCTTTCGTGGTGTTCACTCATCTGTTTTTGCCCGTATTAGGCTAGTGCCACTGTCATTTTTCTACCTTTCATTTGAAAATTCCGGCACTCGAGAATTAAATGCCTCCAATGGTCAGTGCCGATTTCTATGCTCTCATGTTTAAGGAAATTATTAGAAAAAATGAACCTATCAACACTTGACCGTTGAGTTGCATCATACAACCTGTTATCAAATACGCAGTTTGGTTTCCGAAAGAGTTATAGAACAAACTATTTCTTAGCGTTGCTTGTTTGTGATATACAACTGGCATTTCAAACAAGAACAATTGGCTTCAGTATTCCTGGATATTAGGTCGCATTTGGTTCAGTTTTCGTCAATATACTGGCGGATGTAGTGGTTTACCAGAATTTACTGTCAGAATCACAAATGCTCTTCAATCCAGGCCAACTGACATCTTCCAGAATAAGCTACATGGGCTCACCTCATGGCTCATGTTTAAGTCCCTTACTCTATCATTTTTATGTGAAAGATATTGATAACTGCTTTGGAAATAGATGCACGCTAAGACAGCCAGCAGACGATGCTGTGATTTCCTTTAGGGGTACACTTGCAAAAGTCTCCCTGTAACAACCTCATTGACACTCTGAATGTTCGGGCTGGTGATGCAAATGTGTTTGGACAAGGGCGTTTTCTTGGATGCATAGAAAATCTAGACCCTCGTCAGGTCTGTCACAAAGACGGCAGAGATGGCAAAATACCCAAGTAACAATTTTGGTTTTATAAGGGTTCTGAAGAGCATGAATTAGACTTCAAGAATGCTATGAAACCATGATAAAACCAGTAATGTTCCTGAGGTACTATCCTCTTATTTCCGTGCTACTTGTACCTGCTTAGCAAGCTATTGGTCACCCAACTGCGTCTATCTGAAAGGGGCTATAAGGACCGAGGATTTGATGGCAGTCACAGCCAGCGTTGCCAAGTATATTTGAAGCTAGTATAAGAATGTCAGAAAGTATATGAAATAAAATCAGGATAAAATCAGGATTGTCTTTTTGTGTGTAGAAATCTGAGATTCATAAAAATACACTAAGGTTTTTTTTTGCACGCGCGATACGTTCCATTTTAGTATGCAACCGTGTAAAAAAAGACTAAATAGAGTTGATAAATTCACATGCTTATACATTTTATATTGCTTCAATTTTGTTTGTATGCGTTACCTTTCCATGCAATGGTCAAAATACAGTTTTTAAAATTTTGAGTATTTACACAAAAAATTGTGAATTTTTTGAAAAACTGCCATATGATTACTTTTGGCTCAAAACGTAAAATGTGATTTGAATTAGGTCGATAAGTTGTTCCGTTCTGGAGTTATCGCCAAAAACAACCCGTGTAAAAAAACCGTGAAAAAAAAACTTTAGTATGCTGTTTATTGAAAACCAAAAAGCTTAAATAACATATTTCTATCTCTTCCAGTTTTATATATATTATAGTTGTACTTCGGTGTACTTTTTTGTGAAAAATTAACGCTTCCGGCTTCTTCTTTGTTCAGATCCACATTATTCTTTGTCCTTTCATTGTTTCTTGTCCCAATCTATTCCTCTTTTTCGTTTTGTTTTGATTAAATTGTGAGATTACCCAAGTAACCACAAGCATTATATTATTGCATTTATTCAACCCAAAATCAACATCGGTATTGCGGGATCACATCAATTCAACAGTTGTCAAGTAATGAAGCGCTATATTAGCTTATGAATGTTGTGATGCATTACCAATGCAATAATGCTACTTCAGCAATGTTTTATGACATTGCAAAAGATATAGCATTAGTTCGATCTTAGTGGGGCACCTTATGCATGCTATTACAGCCTCGTGGTTACTTGGGTAATCGTTCCACTGATGATGAAGAGAGGGATAGGATCAACAAACTTGCTTTACTGTGCCTTCTGATCTTCGGATCGGGAATATGATCTACAACATCTTTTGCTAGAGCATTACCCGTGCCCTCGGAATCATTTTCGTCATCGGCATCATCAATATGCTGGGAATATTTGGTATCCATATTTTCTGTGAAAAAATTATTAATGGTCTGGTTAATATTGGCAATCAACATCTTTCACAAATGCAGTAATACATACCGTTTATATTGAAATAAATAAACAAGTTCCCGCTCATAATGGGCATTCTTCGTTGTTTGGACATAGTCGTAATATTAAGAAACTATTAATATTAATAAAAAGAAACTGGATCGCTTCAATGGCGGTGTCACTTAACCAACTATTTCAGCAAATAAATGAACAGCATCAGGCAGAGAAAAAAAAAGAAGTTCTTGTATCGTTTTGGTAGAAAAGCGGGTCAGAATAGATTTTTTATTGAATGATTTTTGACAATTTTATTCCATTCCAACTAGCAAAAGCTTTAGCAGAACTCTCTTATTTCGGTTAAAATTAATTTGGATTGATAAAAATTAGGAAAATCAGGAAAAATCAGGATTTTTTATCAAAATCTGGAAAAAAATGGTGATTGTCAGGATTTCAGGCAAAATGCTAAAAAGTCTGGAAAATCCTGAAAAATCAGGAACATTGGCATCGCTGGTCACAGCCATGAGCAGCAATTTTGCTAAAATACCTACCGAGCCCCTTCCCAACGATAATGTGACCCATTGACCTCCCAAACAATGATAACGGACACGGAACGGAAAACGGCAATTTTGACAGTTGCAAATGACTTCGATATGTCCAAATAGAATCGGCTTGGATCTAGCCTGTTTCCTTTCCGACAATCAGGCATACTCAGATCGGGCTTTGCCGTTTGCCGTCGCCGTTATCATTGTGTTTGGGCCATAACCGCGAGTCACGAATAAATGGCACTCCCGTTACTTATGTCAAAAAGCAAAACACGAATCGCAGAGTGCTTTGGCGTCGTATGTTTTGGAAGTGACAGAACAATTGACAGAAACTTTATTTTAAATAGTTGTGTGGCCAGTCGGTGGACCGTAGAAAGATTCTGGACGATAAAAATTACGAAGTTACGATTACAAAGAGTACTAAATATAAGTCATTTTGTGTTACTCGAGCAGAGCTGAAAGTGCGTACAAGCTATTTTTAGTAATAAGATATTAAATCACAACTGGGAATAATTCCAGCCAACTTTCATGTTCAATCTAAGGTTATCGATTTGGATCTTTATCTCCACTGAAAAGTTGACCCGGCTCAGGCTGTTATCACGCAGCTGCAGTGTTGCTTCCAAGAATTCCAAAATCAACCGCCAACCCCTCCGTATCAACAATCTCGAACAACCTCCTTGACTTCACCCACCCACTCAATCACAAAAGGTACGACAGTTCAGAAAAATCAGACACAACCGGAGACAATCCGATGAAATATTAAAACTGTGCAAACTTTTTGGGTCGACCTAGCTAACAAACGAAGCTTCCGAGCCAGTTGCTTAGGCCACGCGTGAAAAGGATCTTTACCCTGCCATCTGCTACCTAGAGATGCCAGTAGGCTTAACCCTTTTTCGATGCGGGGGTGATGCGATTAATTCCGGCCAAATTCAAACCCCGCTCCCTAGTCAGAACGGACCGAAATAATTGACTGCTGCAGGACATTTTCAATTAAATTATTTGCAGCTCTCCATTATTGTTTGTGCGTGACGCGTGACGCAAGGCAGACCGGGGCCGAAGGGTACAAAGCTTTCGGGATCGAGCGGTTTGCAGTTCCACCTCAATTTATATCAGCAGAAGCCTCAGTTCCCGGAGGGCTTTGGTTGTAAATATTTGACACGTTTGGCTTGCTCCTTACAAAGCTGGGTGAGATTTTGAATACTTAATTGAACCGTGGTGGATTGTAAGTCTCTTTCACTCCCGTAGGACGAACATTTTCGGGAAGGATTAACCTCCGATGGCGAAGTGGATGGATGGGAGCGTTGTCACGTGGCCGGGTGACGTTCGCGTGAAAATCCCTTCGTTTCTTGGTTGCTCGTCCGTGGATTTTTGTTTTGTTTTCTGGGGGGAAATAGAGATAGGGTGAAATTTTTCTTTTTCCGAGGACTCAGCTGTGGGAGTACTTTACTGCACGATCCGTCCGGTGCTAATCAGTCAATCAATCAATCATGATTAAATTATTCAAAGGGTTTGCGCGCATCCAGTCAGCAGCCCCGGTGCTGACAGCTGATTGATATGGTGGTTTGGAGTGGAAATTCAATTTCCAGCAGATTTTGCTTTCATTGGGTTTAAATCAGCTACTGTTTGTTGGTTATTTAAGGAATGCTCTTCTTTGTGGGAAGCCATCACTTCCAACAGCAACCATCTAAAGCCTTCGGAGTATAGATTTACCAAACCACACTTGACAATTAATCCAATTTAGGTTTACCATTTCGCAACAATCAATCAACTAATCAAACTGGATCTTTACAGGAGGCCTTCCATCCCACTCATTGTTCCATTTCTGTTTCCAGGCAACTATCATTCCAGATAACTGATGAAGATGTTTGTAGTCATCAAACAAAGCCCAAATCTGAGACCTATAATTCCCGCATCATTGAGGGGAGAACCGGCTGGACAGTCTGTTCCATTCGAGAGAAGTTGTAATAAAGGAAAATTAATACTTCGTTCTACCCCCGGCCTCATCCGCATGACGATATCAAGTTCTCATCTTCGTCATCATTGATGGAAATATGGAACAGAGCCGAAAAGACACTACCGCACCGATGATTCAGCAGAAAGGCAAAGAGCATCCATTTCCTCCGCTCTGAAGGGCTCCCAAGCAACCCACACCATATTCCACTCTAGGATCCAGGGCTTCCGTACAAACACAAATCTTGATTCCAATATCCGATACTACGTTTGCTGGGTACTTCCAGGTGTGGTCTATGAAATGGTAGATAGACAAACCGATATCTTATCATCGTACCGATGCTGCTGCAGTTTCAGGATTCCACTACGAACTGTGGCCGTTCTGAGGAGAGATGAGTTTCAAGATGATGAAACAAATTTAATTAAGGCGAAGGCACTTGCATGCAATTCGATATAATGCAACCGAGATGATATGGCCGGAATTTCGGAGAACGAGGAGAGTTATGTTTTTCCGCATAACTCTATTCTTTGCGCCATCATGTTGCCGCTTTCCGTTAATTGTTGCTGGAAGGTCTCTGATAGTAAACAGTGCAATGGTGGTAATGCTGAAATAGGTCTCAGATTCTGCTGTTCATCATCCAAATTATGCCTGCGGTGGTTGTTTGTTGGAGTAATTTGCAAAACCTATGTTTCAGAAATTGCATGGGTTACTTTCAAGGCAAGATGATAAATTATCCTACTGCGTCCTGGAATGTTTTGTGAACCGACTAAACTAGCCAAAGTTAAAAGAAAAGTGAAATTTTTTTATGCATATGATGCTTAGCAAATTTTTCCAATAAATAAAGCTTCTTGATTTGCTTGCATTTCACATTTCAGTCAATTTAAATGGGTTGGTGAGAAGCTCATCTATGACAAAATTAATTGAGAACCAAACTTTTTTCGATGGAATTTTCGTGGAGAATTCTAGCTGCATAGTGAAAAATTTACATTTTTTCAATAAATCAATAAATAAATTTAACGACAACTGCATTTTAAACACAGGAATAATCAAGTAATTATTTGCTACAGAAACAGTCATCCCACAATCATAGATCACCCAAAAAATCGGCTCATTATACAGGGTGTCTCACAAAAGGTTTCATTAAAACAAAATGGGATTACAGCAAAACAAATCAACCAAATCACAGCATTTATATTTTATTTGAAAAATACATTTTATAGAAATAAACCATATAAATTTAATTCGAATCTCTTTTTCTTGATAAATTTGTACAAACGCTTTGAAAAACGCTTTGAAAGCCCATCGCAGCTGACACTTATGATATCCTGTGGAATTTGATCCCAAATATCAACCAAATGTTTCTTGAATCGATCTAAAGTAAGCCCTATCGTAGGACCTATATTTTGAAGCTTATTACCCCAAACAAAGTAGTCAAGTTGGTTTAGATCCAGTGAAGATGCAGGTCATTCTTCGCTTGTGATGAAATCGGACAAATTCTTTGCCTTGTGAGCTGTGGCTATTGGAAACAATATGGTGTATTCCTATACAGCGTTGAAGCATGAGAAAACAGATGGTTCTTCAAAATTTGCTCGATGTAATATTAAGTGTTGATTTTTACGTTTGGTTCTATGAAAAGAAAACGAGGTTTTCTTTTTCGTGGAACGGTGCTTCATACCATGATTTTTGATACATTCTGATAGCGTTCTACAGCTTGTTTATCTCCTGGAATATTAGCAAGACTTTTGCCATATACACGATCATTTGGTTGATTATGACTGTCCTGCAGGAGGAAGAGGTTTTCATCCAAAACTAAAATCTTGCAGTCACCGTGCCGAAACAAATGATTTTTGCTTCTTTGGACCCAGGCTTGCTTTCGACGCTCCGTCAACCCATGAACCCATTGTGTCTTAAACGGCTTGCATCTGACGCGGGCTAAGGTTTTGCAAATGTGATTTTCGAACTTACTCCCGTATGGTTTCCATGGTAGCTGATAAAATAAACAAACGGAATCACTTATTTATCTTCAGCGATAAGTAGTCAACAGAATTCACTCAAAATGGTTATAATCAATTCTGCTTTTAAAATTACTTAGCTGAAATAAAGTAAGACTGAAAAAAGGTGACACGTATTGTGAGACACACTGTATAACAAATCATTATCTAAGTACACATCTTCTGTTTATCAGTTTTATCATAAAACGCCTGCTTTCTAATTTAAAATATATAACCACAAGTATTTCATCTATCAGCTGCATCCCGAGTAGCACACTTGTTGCAAATAAATCAAAGAAACTGCAATGTGACTCAATTAAGTCACAATCAAGTTTCTGCAACTAATTATGACAGAGATGTGTTGCTTGGAATATATTAACGAAAGTTTGCTGTAACCACTAATGGGTCGAAACCCCTATCGTAACATTTGTTGGTCCATCTGATACATATTATATATCACTTAGCAATACCTTGCCCTGGAATGATGGAAGATCATGCTGTTTAAAACTATTTTAAATTTATTTGTGCTGGAACGTAGTTACCATCCCTTTATATGCAGTATGTCTTTATTTTAGCTATCACTTAATATAATCGTCCTACAAACATTTGTTTTAATTCTGTGTAATAAAGCCTGTTCACGTTACAATTTGGACACAAACATAATTTCAGTAAACTGAATCTAGACGAATTCAACAAAATTGATTGTTTATTTAAGTCCATCCAAAAGTTGGAATTGAAGCAAAAAATGCAATTGCAGTTTTTGCAATCATATCTTGAGAAATCTGCATGATTCTGAAAAGGCAATTTTGCTGATCATGATCCACAAAGTTTTTTATGGTATAAACAGTGCCTCGACAGTCGCAGCAACCGTTGGGTTTTTGTTCAACCGTCAACAGCTTCTCAAGATGGGTGAGACAATGGCACAGAACGCTGCTGTTGTTATTCCAATGTCAAGTGTTCTATTTTTATTTGCACTCGTCATCACCCTCTTATCGCCCTCTCATCAAGTCACCATGCGTTTTATGAAATAAACGAAGCCATGATAGTGTGTGCGACCGACATTTGCTTCATTTTTGGAACGTTGAGTGCCTTGACAACCGAAGCAACTGTAGGGCTTTTATTCCGTTCACCTTAACTTGTTATGGTGACTGGATGGTTACAATGAAGAGCCGTCATGCTGACGGTCACGGTTCGACTCTCAGTAGCGGATCGTTATCTTTTTTGTTGTGAGCCATTGAATTTACTACTACTAACCAACTGTACAACCTCACGCACACATTGAATTTTTCTAATCGAATTGATGTGTTGCTTTTTTGCCACCGAGCAATGTTGCTTTTTTTCTCCAAGTTGCGATCCATTACGAGAAATGAAACCAAGTCATCCGAAATTGCATTACAATCTTGCTTTTTTATTTTAGGTGTAGCTATAATAGAGTTACATAAACGTTAAAAACAACTGATTAAGATCCATATTTCTGTAAAATTCTCGAACTTTCTGTGGTATACACGCCAACATAATCCGTAGAGTATCTCAAATACGCTACCGGTGATGGATATCCAGCTTTTCTTGAGCGTTCTTTGTTTCAAAGAGTTTCCGCTTAGCCAGAGCCCAGTATTTTTCTATCGGGTGAAGTTCCTGACAGTTGGGCGGATTGGCTAGTTTTGGTACGTATTTGACTTCTTGTGCCTTATATCATTCCAATACAAGAGACAAATCAGGCTGAAACAGAATTGGAGAATCCAAGAGAGTGTGAGATGTCTAGTAGAATACCTGTTACTAGAAAATGAGAATTAGTACACGGCACTGAAGAAGTCTGCACATTGTAAACGAAGTAGGCGTGTTCGGTACCGAACGTTTAATGTTTGTTTTTCCTATCGTTTGTGTATTTACTATCTTTTGTGTTTTTCCTATCCCTATGAGTTCCCGTTGAAACATTGAATTTAGCCCCTCAGCTTTGCGACATTTCTGTTTCGCCACAAGGTTAAACTGATGCGTAGAAGAAAAATGCTATATAAACAACTCATTCTTATGTGTAGAGTATCAGTATTATTGTAACAACCAACCGAGAAATAACAATAAAGTGTTTAAATCATCGAATGTTCCAGTTTTATTATTGACCAGATCCATATCCGCTGCCACTGGAGCACACAATCGCTGCTATTGAAACTTTGCCGTGCAATCCTCATATCCTGTTACTGTCTGGAGAAATACCCAGGTAACCAATAAGCATGGAGCAAATGCAGTAAATCAACCCTAAATCTGCACTTCAGATGCTACAAGCATTATATCAGCATTATATCAGCATCTTGAATGCTATCTGTTGTAAAGCTGCATTTCAAATGCTATTTAAATGCTTGTAGCCTGTAATAAGCATTTCGAATGCAAAATAGCATTAATGAAGCATTATCATAGTATTGCAGTAAAGCAGCCGTATATTGGGCCAAAGGTGTCATTTATGTTGCATTTTAGGCGACTTAAATGCTTGATAGGCTGCCGTAAAGACGCTTTGGAACTGCTTATTGGTTACCTGGGTAGTGTTGTGTCCGTTCGTTCCGATCCACAGCTAGACCCCACCGGTGGTAATCTACTGTGGACACCGGTTCAAGTTCCATACCGGACAGCCTATTGCTTACTCTAAGACGTTGGTTTGCTGTTTGACTTGCTCCACCAGGAAGTCATATTTGTTCAATGTGCACCGCACAACGCGTATCTGTCAAGATTAGCAATAGAGGTAGTTGGACTTTAGGAATCGATAGGTCTGAGCCAGATGACAGCAAAAAAGAGGTAATTGGAATTAAATGAAAATGTTTCATCTTCCTTCTCATTTTCTATTGGAATCTAGTGGTTAAAAGATGTACCTGTAAGTTGCTCATGTACGCATCCTCATGGACAACGAAACGTACGTAAGATGGATTTTGGGCAGCTTTTCGGACATAAGCTCCATTAAGCCACTGGTCGCGGTGAATTGCCTAAGAAAATCAAATTAGTTTTTGCAGATAAATTCGCAAGAAGATTATGATTTGGCAAGTTAATTGCACTTGCGCACAAAAAAAAAACAGATTTTCGTTACAATCATGACTATGGTTTCCAAAACGTACAAGCAGGAATGCCTGAAAAATAACGTATTCTGCAGTACATTATAGCACACAATGAACCTGTAAAGTTTTGGCCGAATCTGGCAAGCTGTCACTACAGCGAGAAAGTACTCATGTGGTATCGAGACAACTTGACAAGAATTCCACTCAACTACTCTCCATTCCACCCAATAGAGAAAGATTGGGCAGTTGTCAAACAGAATATATAGAAAAGTAACTTGGGATACAAAAGGTTCGACGAAAGGCCTCTCAGGTTAGCCAACAGTCTAAATGTCTAACAGTCTAATGTTTTCGTTATATTTCCCTAAAAGTTCAGTAACATTTGCTTAAAAAAAATGAACAAAAAGTGCCGATTTTTCATGCGTTTACCTTCACCCGCACAGACAAAACTACCCATGCAGCATCAATCATAGTAATCCATGAGTCAGCACACAACATTTGACAGATCTATCAGTCGAACTCTAACCGTGGTGGCAAAAACAATGAAGCAACTCCGTTCAGAAGTGTGCGCGTCCAAAGAACGGCACCCCACCGCGTCGGAAACGGCCATCATGTGGCACTTTGTGGACACCGGATACGCCCGTTCCATCATCTACAACATCTTGGAACTATTAGACAACAATCAGATCATCGAAAGAAAGTCCGGTTCTGGACGGCCGACGACCCTGAGCGACAAGAAGCTCCAAAGGAAGAGGAAGACCGAGGGGCACAACTCTGAACTTGAACATACATGTCAGGAAGCGGAAGTCGCGTCCACTGGTTTGCAAGCTGCATGCAATGACGCAGAGCCAGCGGCTGAATAAGATGACCAACTCGATTTTTGCGACGTGTGGTGATGAACGACGAGACCTATCTCACCCTGGATGGCAACGACTGGCAGAACACTTCGTACTTCACTTCCCCCACGAAGGAAGTGATCTCCACGTTGAAGTTCATTTCACACACCAAGTTCCCTAATAATGTGCTGCGGTGGCTGACAATCAGTGAGAAGTGGATGTCAAAGCCGCTCTTCTTTCGCTCCGGACTGGCCGTGAACGGGTAAATTTATAGTACGAAATGCATGCCGGAAGTTGCATCGTTCATCAAGAAATATCATAAGGGCAAAGACGCGGTGTTCTGGCCGGATCTGACGTCCACTGCTCGAAGCGATCGTTGGAGGAGAAGGAGTGACTGAATATCGATGTGGTACCCAAGTCGGCGATACCTCCCAACTTCTGGGCCAACCTAAAGCGTAAGATCTACCTCAACAATTTTGTCGCGAAAGCTGAGGAGGAATTGCTAAATAAAACTGTTTTCGTCCACCAGGGCGAGTTTTCCGGTTAACTGCCGGAAGGCTACTTCCAAGGGCATCGAATTTTTTCGCAAGTAAGCTTAGATAATTACCTTCCATTAATACGCCTGTAGATAACTGCGCCAACAAGTTTATGGAGACAGGTATACTCGTAGTTGAATCGTCGGTGTGCCCACTAAATGCGCCCGCCCTTTGAGTTACGAAAATGGAGAGATATTTCCAAAGCATGGGCCTCCCACATCAGGTGAAGAAACATGTATTTGTTTTGCGCTCGGACGGACAAGTGCATAGAACAACGTTTTCCAGCAATACGGGTTCAAATACCTCTTCGGCCCCTCGAACTGAAGCCCAACTGTCGAGTTGCTTTTGAAATGATCGTGGAACGCTGTCCTTCAATGCAGTAGTCAAGCAGAATTGGATTCTCCATCCAGTCAAACGTGATTACTCAACATTTTTGCATGCTTTGAGTGTAAGGTGTGCTTGCTGAAAGCGACCAGTTTAGTCAAGCAAATGGGAGCTGGTTCAAGTGCACGGGCTTCGTACATCAGGTGTGGGAATCTTCTTGCGTGCGCATCACGAAGTTCATCTTTAAATCAAGAAATATATGATCTTCCACTCGCCATGGAAACGCCTTCCATCTCACAATCCACTGGAGGTAAATGGATTTGAAATTGAGAAGGTTTTGGAGTATCCATTTCTTGGCCTAATGCTAGATACCAATATGAAATGGTCCGCACATGTCAATAACCTCAAAAGTAAACTTAGCTCAATAAGTGGAGCTTTGAGGAAGATATCACCGTTTGTTCCACGAGCCTGGCTCTTGAAACTGTACTTCTCGCTCTTTCACTCTCGTCTGCAATACCTAGTAGCCATCTGGGGTATGGCCAGTAGTTCTCTTTTGAAAGAACTGCAGGTCGTTCAGAATAGATGCTTGAAGACTATATTTGGAAAGCCACACTTACATCCTACGGTTGAACTCTATGATCAAGCTAACGCCTCTATCATGCCGATTAGAGCGCTCTGTGAACAGCAAATCCTTTCGTTAGTTCGAAAAATCCTAATAGATAATTCAACGCACCATAACATCTTACTTAAGAGAACTATTCGGAATCGAGCATCACGACGGGAAGGACACTTAGCGCTATCAAGGGCATACACCGAGTATGGCAAGCGAAAATTTGTGTATATTGGCAGCAAACTGTACAACGAACTTCCACCGAGATGTAAAAGTGTTCTTGGTCCATACAAGTTCAAGAATATTCTGAGAAAACACTTGAAGGATCAAATCTCCAGGTATCTTCCTTAAAAAATGCCAGGCCATACCAAGGGGTTTGGACTTTTTCTGGTGAACTCCAGCCTTTACAACACTCCGTCATCGTCAAAGCCAAGGGTATTGGACTTCGGTCTGGCGAAAATCAGCGTTCTATCAGGTAAGATAGAGTTGTATATGTCTGGCCGAATCCACCAATGGTACTGCGCCCTGATGTTCTACAAACCTTCCAGTTTTGCAACCTTTATCACACTCCGTCATCGTTACGTGGATTCTGGAACGCCGAGCTCTTCATCAGTTCCCCGTCAGTCGTACCAGAGGTACTGAACCTGGGTCCGGTGAAAACCAGCTCTATGTCATCTCTGCAACCTTCACAACACTCCGTCATCGCTATGTGGTTTTCGAAACGACAAGCTGTTAATTAGCTTCTTGCCAGCCACGCCAAAGATTGTGGACTTCGATCTGGTCAAGCCAGCCTTCTGTTAGTTCTTCAAACCTTTCAGCTCTGCAACAATCACTACACTCCGTCATCACTATGTGGATACCCGAACGACGAGCTGCCCATCAAATCTCTGTGAGCCATACCAAGGATGCCGGACACCAGTCTGATGACTATTCATCAGAGTTCTGTTACCCATGCACATCTATCGGTCATTTATAGCCTTATGCATTATAGAATCAACCATGTTTCCTGTTAGTTTTTAAGCCCTAGATTTAAGCTCCATTTCGCACTTCCTTAAAAGAGTTAAAACTCACTGGAAGTGCACTCTGTTGTATTTAAAGTTTTTTTTAAAACATACGAAGGTTTTGTGCCTATGGGAGAAGAGGCTTTACTAAAGCTTCACTCCTATGGGTTTTCCTTCTGCAGAAATAAAGAAATAAAGAAATCAAATCATCTGCATACACTGTCTTGAAAACTTCGCCGAAAATCAAAGCGTCATAATTGAAAAACAAGATAAACAATAGCGGTCGGAGATTGCTAGCTTTTCGTTGTAGAACTCCGTACAGGTTAAAAAATGGCTGGTGAGAAATGCAAGGGCCCTGACAGATCTAATCTGTACGGAGATTATGGTGAGGAGAATGCTCTGTAAAAAGAGGAAGGCTGACGGAAGACTACCATTTCCCGATGTTGAAAAAGGTGGCCTGTAGTAATGGAGATCATCCAAATAAATACCAACCATTGCGGCATTGCACAACAACTATTGGGGCATTCGACAACGGAAACAAAAAGTCGAGTCCCTCCAGTGAACTTGGTTACGGATGGAGCAAGAATGGTAGAAATATTGCTTTGGGGCAGATACCCCATACAAGCGGTAGTTACGCACTCAATTGTAGGTATCGTGGTCACCAAACTCAGTGGACACTTTATATGCAGCAGTTGCACCAAATACTGGTTGGACTTACCGAAGAGCTGATTGGATGACGACTAGAAGTCATGAGAACTGGAATCTTTGGAGTAGCTGGATGTTTAGTTGTCCAAAGAGGGCACCATCGTACTTTCCTCAAAGATGGCTAGAAATCCATAACCAACGACACTTTCTGCAGTCAGGCGGATGGAAAATATGATTTGGAGAGTGTACCCCTCACTCAAAGCGAACATCAGACGATCAGGCACAGTATCGGCCAACCCTAGTAGCACACTTGTTTCAAACAGTTAAAGTAACTACATTGTGACTCACTTAAGTCACAAACAAGTTGCTGTTACCAATTATGACACCTATGTGCTGCTTGGGAATGGAAGCTTCCAGTAGCGCGAAGGACTATAGTAAGCGTGCGGATATGGAAGCGAATGCAAACGAGCTAACGAGTAACGTTGATGAGGACATGCGACACAACCATACCGAGAAAGCTGGAGCCGGGCAATAGATGATGTCCAGTTTACTGGTAGAACGAGCATCAAGAAGCTCTATCATCGCTAGTCCATTTGTCTCAGAGAAAGTCGTTTTCAAAGGAAATTTCGGCATTCTAGAACGGTAATCTAGTCAAGGTATAGGTATCGATATACAAGCACAAGCTGTAGGTGATTTGCAATCTAAGGCAGCTATTTCAGCGAGGCTGCTACTATACTAGGTTGCCAGAAAAGTCCCTTTAATATCAAACACGAAAACATTGTTTTTGTCCAATTCGGTTTTATTTCTCAACTCTCCTTTAAGGTCGATACAGCGAGTCCAACGATTTTCATAATTTTCTTATCCCATCCGAATAGTACTCTTTTGAAAGTCGAGCTCATCATTTGAGTAACATCGCTTCCCGGTGAGCCATCTCTTAAGGTTTGTGAACAAATAGAAGTCACTTGGGGCCAAGTCTGGCGAATACGGTGGATGAGGATTGATACCGAAATTCAATTTAGCTTGAGCAATTGATGATGAATGAGCAGGCGCATTGTCGTGATGATAGAGCACACTTTTTCTCTGCAAATGCGGCCGTTCTTTCTGGACTTCATCCTTCAAATGATCCAATATCCCAGTATGCGCCTGTTATGGTTTTACTTTTTTCAAGATAGTCGATGAATATTACACCTTGCGCATCCCAAAAACACGGAGGCCATAATCTATCGGCAGCATAATTAATCATCAATTAAAAGAGAGATTTGAGCAATAAAAAATGAAAAAAGTGCCATTAAATTATTAAGGCCTGTGCCAACAAATAATGTGTGATCAGCATTAAAAAATTAGGAATGAGCAATAAAAGATGAGAAAAGATCTTCGGATAATCTAATTGTGACCGGTAAATCTGTCAAATAAAGCAACAGCTATTAGTATATGTGCAATTAAATATGGCAGTATTTCCGCCAAATTATGTAATTTGAGCACTAAACTATTCGCATATGTCTTTTAATTTTGTTGGATTTTCCCATAAAAACAGTAAAATGAGCAATGGATATTTATTTATCCATTGCTCATTTACTGTTTTTATGGGAAAATCAACAAATTAAAAGACATATGCGAATAGTTTAGTGCTCAAATTACATAATTTGGCGAAATCTGCCATATTTAATTGCACATATACTAATAGCTGTTGCTTTATTTGATAGATTTACCGGTCGCAATTGATTATCGAAGATCTTTTCTCATCTTTATTGCTCATTCTAATTTTTAATGCTGATCACACGTTACTTGTTGGCACAGGCCTGATAATTTAGTGGCACTTTTTTCATTTTTTGGTGCTTTTTCTGAATTACTAAGTGCAGGTAAATATTTTAGTCATAATCTATCCCTCCGATTGTTGAGTTTTCGGGCGCTTCGCAGCACTTTCGCCCGGTGAAAGCCAGTGAAATTTTGACAGCCGTCATTTAAGAAGTAAAGTTCATGGAAAATTGTTCACTTTGGTGATTACCAACGCCATCTGTAGGAAATTAAAGGGATTTTTCAAGCAGCTTAGTATTGATTGTTAGTTTATCACGAAATCAGCATCCTGAAGTCTGCAAAAATTGCAATCGAAAATGCGTCTTCGCACTTTATTTTGAATGAACATAAGTTGATGAAGAAAAATCGATTAAGTCGGATTGGACCTTATTCCTGCTCTATCAAGAATTATCACGATGTCTCAGAGTGATTCCATTAGCTTGGTGAACCGTATGGTGAAAACTCGACGTACATGAGATTTGACTCAATTGAAACCGACATAGAATATCTTTAAATTCGTTCTTAGTTTAACTTAGCTTGACTGACTGCACCTATCAATGATTGCTACTCCGTGATTGATCAGAATCAGTGAATTTGCACAATAAATCAACTGAATGGGGCTGGGAGTAACCGACCATTCTCACTGTACACTTTTCAGTGACTCAATTTCTTTCATAATCAATAACGGCGCCGGCCACGTCCTTGCAATCAGTTGGAAATAGGGAAGGAAAGTTAGTGTGACCTTTGCTGATTAAAGGGTGTCCACGATAAAATTGCCACACACAAAATTGATTCGCAAAATTTGAGTTTTCATCCGATTGCCATCAAATTTTCAGGGATTGAGATATAACTATTAAACTGCATTTTACCATTTTACTCGTATTTTATTTACAGTTCATACGCAAATACCCGCACCTTGGCCTTAACCCCGGCCATAAGATTCTGCACAACCTGTGAATCAACCGTTTTTTGCATGTAAACCCATACTTTCTTCAGTTCCTCGACTGTCTTCACTACCTTAGGTCGTTTAAGAAGGTGCTGCTTCATAATCGCCCAGTACTTCTCGATGGGGCGGAGCTCCGGAGTGTTGAACATTTTCGGGAGGGTTGAACATTTTCGGCACGAAATTGACCTTATTGTCCGCATACTACTTCAGCACGTCCTTGGAGTAGTGGCATGAGGCCAAATCCGGCCAGAAGATTGTTGGGACGTTGTGGGCCTTCAGGAGAGGAAGCAGCCGCTTCTGGAGGCACTCTTTATGCTACACCTGTCCGTTCATCGTGTCCTGGGTCACGAAAGGTGCACTCCGCTTCCCGCACGTGCAGATGGCTTGCCAAACCAGGAATTTCTTCGCAAATTTGGACATCTTCTGAGTGCGGACATGCTCCGGAACGCTGAACTTATCCTTGGCCGTGAAAAACAGGTTGCCGGGGATCTGTTTGAAGTCCGCCTTCACATATGTTTCGTCGTCCATGATGCAGCATTCAACTTTCGTCAGCATGTTGAGGTACAACTTCCTGGCACGGGTTTTGGCGGACTTGTTCTGCTTCTCGTCGCGATTAGGGGCCTTTTGTACCTTGAACGTTCGAAGCCCAGCCTTAGTTTTGGCCTTCTGGACAAAACTTCGGCTTAGGTGCAGCTTCTTAGCCACATCCAGAACGGAGGCGTTCGGATTTCGGTTGAAGGCCCCAACTACTCGGTTGTGATTTTTGGTGTTGTACGGAATACTTTTTCCTTCACTTCTGGGCTTCCGATCGGTGTTCAACCGTTCCTCGAACCGCTTAATCACTCGCGACACCGTGGAATTCGCGATTCCCAACGTTTTAGCGATGGAACGATGCGAGAGATCCTTGTTCTCGTGATGAATGCGCAAGATTTTATCACGCACGAGCTGTTCTTTCGACTCCATTTCCGCGAGTTTTGATCACAGGACCTTAAAACTTGCAGGATGTAAATAATGCACTATGAACTAAATCTATCCAAATTTTCATTAAATTCTACCCAACGGTTAAAAAGTTAGAGCAATTTCATAGTGTGGCAATTTCATCGTGGACACCCTTTAGTCAAAAAAGTAGGAAAACCAAAATTTCTACGCCTTCATAATATTTGATCTCTCATTAGAACCTACTCAAAATATCATTTTGATCTGTTAATTCTTTCTTTGTTCACAAGCCATTCGAAGTTGACATGTTAGTGTTAACAATGGAAAAATTCGAATATCGTTCAGTGATTAAATTGTTTGTTTTGGAAGATTTATCGGGTACTGAAATCCATGCAAAGATGGTGAAAATATTAAAAGAGTCTTGTCCTTTATTTCCAACGGTTCACCAATGGATTTTTAAGAGTGGCCGTAAAAGCGTTGAAGATGATCCATGCTCATGACGTTCAAAAAACGCACCAGGAAATCATAACGAATATACAGGATATTGTTTTGGAAGATCATCAATTGACTTTGTATGCGATAGCTGACACCATAGGCATCTCACATAGAATAACATGGTATATTTTGACCGAAGTCTTGGGTTTCAAAAATTGTATGCACAATGGGTGCCGCATTTGCTATTAATGCAACAAAAACACGTTCGAATGCGACTTTCTGAGCAACATTTGAAGCAATTTCGGATTTCCTACGTCTATTCATCACTGTGGATGAGACTTAGGTCTACCACCATGATACTGAATAAAAACAAGAAGCTAAGAAGTGGTGTGAACCAGGCACTTCGGCTCCGAAGTGAGTTCTTGTCCAGAAATCGGCAAAGATGGTGTTAGCGTCAGTTTTTTGGGATACAAAAGGAATTTCACTAATAGATCATCTCCAAACTGATCAGACAAGCTCTGATTATTATTTTTACCATTTACCAGCTGAATGAAAGAACTTGTGAAGAAATACCCGGTCTGCAGAAGATAAAACCATTTTTCTTCACAACAATGCACCAAAGTACGAATTGCTGCAGTTGGAGAATCTCCTCTGTTACATATATCTTTTTGATTGTTTGAGATATAATCTAATAGATGCGCACCTCTGTTGTTGATGTGACATGAAAATCGATTATGCATTTCTTTAAACAAGGAAACTAAATTATGGCGTTCTTCCGGATCACACATTGCTAATAACTAGAGCACCACTGTTTCACCCCTTTTTTCAGTAAGCTTAAAATTCTAGCTAATAGTTTAATTTTTCAAGCAAACACCATTAAAATAATTATTTACTTATTTCGACTAGGGCTTTAAGTATAGATTTACGGATTTTATGCGTAAATATAACTTTCTTTTTCAAAACTTGGAAATAACCATTACACCTTTATCACAAAGCAGAAGTAAGTTCGCCGCATATATTCGGTATGACACAGTGCTCCGTCCTGTTGGAAAATGACATGTTGGTGTGCTTCAAAGTTGGTTTTCATCCATGACAGAACGTGGTCCTTCAAAATGTTCATGAAAACCTCGGTATTAACTTTTAATCCAGCTTTGATACATAATGGAGGCATTTTGAAGTCATTGGATGCAACTGCCTCGAAACCCATGACTCCGGCCGGATGTTTTGTTGTAAACTTGAATTTCACGTTCTCTGGAACATCCTCAACCTTCTTCGGCGAAATAAACCTGTCTGTACGTGTGTTAGATACAGGATCGATGGTGAACATTTTCTCATTGGAAAATACGATGATGGTATGCGTCTTTTTTAATGCTGACACCAAACGATTCGAGGGCTCCAGCCGTAGTTGTTTGATTCGGTCCGTTACAAGGTGGCGCTTTACTCTTGCCCTGGACGAACCTTTCAAGTCATCTCTGACCAACCGTTGCATGGTAGTGTTTGAAATATCGGCTTGCTTAGCCAATTTCCAGATCGATCTGATAGGATTTCGCTTCGCGTTGTCTCTCACTGATCTGATGACCTTCGGTGTGCGATCGGACCGTGGCCACTTCCGCGTGGACGGCCACTTCCTGACTTCCGTTGACGTAGTTCATCATGGAGTGAACGTTGGATACGGTAAACGGTAGCCAGATGGCATCCCACAATCGTTGCAATTTGTTTTACTGGCTTTTGGGCGAGCTGGAAACTAATCACACCTCCTTTGATGTAGATTTTTCTCAACTTTGTGACTCACGAATCACTGTTCTGTTAACATCTTCTCAGAGCATACAGTCAAATGATTGCACAGACACATTAAGACAGCAAAAATAATGTTTAAAGGTACCCATAAATAAGTATTGAAAACTTTTGCCTTTTTTATACGTCACGCTGTAGAGCCATCAAATAAAAATTAGGAGAAGGTATTTGTTAGAAGCGGCAAGGAATCTGCATTCTCTTGAGTGCTTGTTGATGCGAAGCGATTATTTTATATATACGGATTCTTTTTTCACACGTTTTTTTTTTTTGGATTGGAATACAATCCAATCCTTAAAATTTTAATGCAAATTGAGCAGAAAATCCATTTTCCTTCACACAAACAAGCTAGCTCACTTGTAGGCGGCCTAGCGCAAAAGGGCCAGAATGTTGAACAGTTCCTCGCGCTTCCTTTTAACACAAATTTTTGAACCAAAATGACGCCTCAAGAACTTCAGGACACGCTAATCGTTGGACATCTTCAGCAATTCCATGACCCGCTTCTCTTAAGTAGCATGGCCGACAACCTCACGGACCAGAAATCACACGAACTTGGTGTGCTTGGTTTGGATACCCTTTGGTGCAAGACGGGTGGATTCCTTTAACTTTACGACTTTACGGCCTGGTGGTCTTATGATCTTTGTTCAGATCAACACAGATTTCATTACAAAGAGCCATGTTTTCCTCAGCTGTGAAGACAGCCAGACAATTATTTACGCCGTATATCAGTCTTACCTACCCAGGTAACCAATAAGCAGTTCCAAAACGTTTTTACGGCAGCCTATCAAGCAATTAAGTCGCCTTAAATGCAGCATAAATACCACTTTTGGCCCAATATACGTCTGCTTTACTGCAATGCTATGATAATGCTTTACAGATAGCATTCAAGATGCTGTTATAATGCTAATATAGACCTGGTAGCATCTGGATTGGAGGGTTGATTTACTGCATATACTAATGCACGTGTACCAGGGTAGGCAAGAATATTTGTGCACTTCTCAATTTTTCTTCCGTTTCCTGAACGGTCACCTAAGCCTTAATTGATCCAGCCCTCACGTCTCTTTGTTTGATGACGCAGCTTTGAATCCTAGAGGGTTTGAGCTAGAAATTAGAAGAAAAATTAGTATCTTCCATTTAATTCCAACTACCTTTGCTTATCTTCGACAGATACGCGTATTTCGTCTACAATGTGCAGACTTCTTCAGTGTCTCGTACTAATAACTCGACTGAGGTTTGAGCTGTTTAGTGGAATACCTGTAACTAGAAATGACAAGAAAAAAGTCGAGTTATTAGTACGAGACACTGAAGAAGTCTGCACATTGTAGACGAAATACGTGTACCTGTCAAGATAAGCAAAGGTAGTTGGAATTAAATGGAAATTACTAATTTTTCCTCTCTTTTCTAGTCGCAGCTTTGATTCCATCGCGTTGTCTGTGTCCATGACTGGACAAAAAACATGATTAAGAATCCGCAATACAATTGTTACAATAAGTAAAATGTTCATTCCATCTGATTTTCCTTGCAGTACCTAGACTCATCAAATTAATAAAATAAAATGTTTTGGTACGTGAAGAAAAGAATTCGACGTCTTCAAAAATTGAAAGCAATGGGTCGTGATTCCTCGCCGCATGATTATTGTGACTGAATAGGGTTTTCGTAATAACAAACAAGATACCAGAATGTCATAATTTAACGGCGAGTTTCCAGTGCTGGCAGTTTAACAGGTGAAAAATCTGAGGCGGGTATTTTGGTTTTTATCAATTTTTGACTCAATAAATCAAATTTCTGCATATATTGCATGAAAGGGCAATAGGGATTGTCGAAAAACACAGAGTAGTGCAAAATAGGCAAGTGCTTCACCCAATTTAAAGTGTGCGTCTCCTGTTTCAGAAGAGCGCACAAAACGAATGTGCGAGAGATTTCGTAGCAGCACGAGAGACAGATAGCCGCACATGCACTACTCTTTCAGAGACAAAGAGTAATGCACAGTGCTCTACTCAGTGCTTTACTCTGTGCTTTGGCTCATGCTTTGGTAAATGGTAGCAAAATGATTTTTTTTGATGCTAGTAACAAAGAGGCATTGCATGGGTTCATAGAATGAACATTTTATTAAAGTCCACAAGTAGTCAGGCCTGCCGCCGTGTCTTTTTTGTGCACTTGTTTTTGCACAGAGACGACAAAGGAAAGTGCAATCATTAACGCCCAAAGAGACGAGAGCAAATTCGAAATGAGATGTGCGCCTTTGAGCGGACGGCACAACAAGGGTGCATGGGAGTACAGACTGCACTTTCACGTCTCTTTGATATTTAATGTGCTGTCTGGCAGCAGCGCGTGCTGCACTCAAAGAGATTTGAGTCGCACCTTATCCCTGAAGGGCAAGCACTGCATTGATTTACAAGATGTGAGCATAATAAACGGTTTTTTTTAGCATTCTATGGAAAATAGGATTCGATTTTCGTATTCCAATTTTTGCCTCCAGTTTTTTTCGGTTTGATGATGTTAAAATACTGCCCTTGTCAAATGTTGAGTTTTCCTTTCAGACAAGTAAGGATTTGTAAAAGGTCCTCCAAAATTTGCTTCACGGTAAAGCTCGATTCAAAGTAAATCTGGACGCACTGTTAATACACCACCGCGTCCCTGGTGGTTGGAACAAAAAACGTTTGACAGGCTTTTGTTGATGTTTCTTTGACGAAGATTGTTAATGAAAAGTTGTTCACGATTGATCGACGCATTTCAAAACTAAAGATCATGGAACTTGAAAAAAAAACAAAAAATGGTGCCCATATATCTAAAGAATCTTTCAAACGTTTCAAAGGTACTCTGAGTGTGGATAAAGCACAAAGAGCTGAGGAGAATGTGTTGAGGTACGTGAAAGGCAACCCAGGTGTCTCCATACGTGATTTGGCAAAGAAATACGATTCCAACTTTTTCACCGTGCGTAACATCCTTTCATGAGAAGGACATAAGTCCTTTTGTGCCAGTAAACATCCGAATCGGTCCCTGAAACAAAATTTAGGGCAGCCCTAAGTTTGCACCTTAAAACTGAAGAAATGATCCATAAAAAATTTAAATTCGTTCCATTAAAAACGTATTTATTACCCATTACGCTCGGATGAAAATCTATAAAGAATTGAAAATGATCCATAAAATAAAGCAATGTGATCCATAGTTAGTATCGATTTTAGCAATAAATTGTCAAAAATATCTCTACAAGATCTACAAAAATGTACGAATTACCCATAAGCATATTGCCAATTGTCTAATTGTAAAAAGTTCAATATCATTCCATAAACTTGTAAAATTGATCCTTAGAATGTAACCTTTGTGAACAAAAATTTATGAATATGATCAGTGAAGTATTGAAAATGTTCCATGAATAAACTTTCACTGATCCATAATAGATTTGTATAAGGAACCACAAATTTCGAAATGTGGTCCATAGCAAATCAACTCTGTGCATTTAAAATAATAGGTAAGATCCATAAGTTATTCCGGAGTTATTCAAATTTTGAATTCAATGTTTTTAAATTCTGGCTACGGAGAAATCGATCCTTGACTGCACTACTATCAAGGGTAAGTCGCTTAGAACAGTGTGCCAGCCTACTCAGTAGACGAATTATTTCATAACTGCTGCACTTCGATTTTCAATCCATACCACATGTGTGGCACATCGAGGAACACTTTTGACAGTCAAGGATACAGAAATAAGAAACCAGCAACCTTGTCAATATGCATTTCCTGGTTGCCAGTTTCAGTATAAAATAACAACTTGGGCTGTCAACACATCCGCAATTTCGGCACACTACGGGAACTCCAAGAACATTGCAACGCTTGTAGACATTGTCAAAAAATAGCACAGGAGAAAAGTGTATTCGGCGATCCACCCCTTGGCTACTACTCAGATTAATTAACATGTCCGTTCCTTTAGCTATGTGGTTAAAATATTGCTGTAAACGAAGGATTGCGTTGGAGAAGATTCGCAATTTTTCACTTTTGCCACCTCACGTTCTTTTACGGCCGCAATAAATTTAAGACTTGATCAAACTTTTATTCCAGATAATTTGTATTAAATTATGCCGGGCAAACGCTTGCCGTCCAACTCGCTATCGCTCGTCGGACCTAACTACAAAAAACATCCTCCATTTGCATTATACCGGGCAATTGCTTAAATCAGTCGTTTGCTTGGAGACGCTATAATAACTTGATAACTGACCTGAGAGCACTGCATAACAGGTAAAATACCTGACAATAAAATGAAAATGTTCCCACAATGCTATGTGAATACCAAATTGAGTTGAGACAATATCTAAATTGTACCTCTCAGGTATTCCCAGGTATCCTAAATAACAAGTTTTGTTATTTGAGAGATATTTTGCTTGCAATTCTTAGGTATTTTGCTTAGGTATTTTACCTCTTATGCTGTACTCTTAAATTTGAAAGCCTGTAGTCAAGATCAAAATAAGGGCCTGTTCATAAACCACGTAGTCTCATTTTTGAAAATCTCAGACGCTCTGAGGGGGCTCCTACTCGTAGATTTTGCTCCATACATTTTTTTGAAATTGTGTATGGCGCGTAGACATTGGTCAGATCCCCGTAGTTTTTGAATAGTCCCTAAGGTATATGTTATTCTCTCCTGCTCGGGTATGCTAACACTTCGGATATCGAAATCGTTGGCCACTTTCTATCGCCTTAGTTATTCCATCCACAACCGCTCAGTAGTCAACATTGGTATTTCTAGCACCTGGAGAAAAGCACAACAAATCGTTGCTACTATGTCACATTGTACAATATAGCGTTGTTGATTGAGCAGCTGTTTGACCATGCCAAAATATAATCAATCACTTATGAATTAATTAAGAACATTCTTATAGGACATTTTTGTCTGTAAACCAATGTTTGAACGAAACATTTGCTTTCTCCATAGTACTCGCAATAAAAAATTCTAATTTGTGCTAGTTTCTTATCAATTGTACTCAAATTTCAAGATGTTGTTCCGGACAGGATTTCAAATCTTTTAAGCATAGCACATTTCGAAAATTGCTCCAGTCTAACGGGAATGTTAGGGATCAACTTTCTTATCCCTATGGACCACAAATTTGAAAAAAATAGTGTCAAAAACTCAAAAATACATGCATAATTTATAGATTTTACCCATATGTTTAAGTGCACAAATTTGATTCGCTATGGATCATTTTTATAAGTTTATTGTTCATTATTCATTGTTTTATTAATCGTTGACACTTTATTTATGGAACATACCTCAATACCTTTTGATTCATGTGCATTTATTTATTTGCACAACGTTTACATTCTGTGGGTCAATTTTGCAAGTTAAGGAACGCCATTGAACCATTTTTGGATCTTTTGTAACATGTTTATGGGTAATCTGCACAATGTTATCGATCATTTCCTAGATATAAAACGGTACATTTTTGACATTCTATTGCCAAATTTTATATAAATTATGGATCACATTGATAAATTTTATGGATAAAATCCATTTTATTATGGATATTGGCCAGAGTTTTATGTGTCATGAATGCTCTTTTTATAGAACGATATTAACTTTTTAATGGATCGTTTTTTAGTTTTTATATGCAAAAGTATGTTTGCCAAAATTTAGTGGCCAAAAAGCAAGCACGATTACTATACGAACGAGTTTTGACGGAATTTGATGGCTGTATTTTAATGAATGACGAAACATCTGTCTCAATGGATTATAAACAAATCCCCGGACGAAGATCGTGGGGATGCCCTTCCTGGTATAAATTTGTTTATGCTAATAAGTTTGCTCGGAAACTAATGATTTGGCAAGGAATCTGCAGTTGTGGCCCTAAAACCAAGCTCTTCATCACATCTTACACAATGACGTCGAAGGATTACTTTAAAGAGTGTCTGAAAAAGCGGATTTTACCCTTCATTCGGCAACACAAGACCAACGTTTTGTTTTGGCTGGATCAACCCGAGCAGGAGAGAACAGCATATTAATACCTAATTTTGATCTTGATAACTGGTCTTGGTATAAAAGAGCTCAGATTAAGAGGTAAAATACCTAAGCAAAATACCTAAGATTTGTAAGCAAAATATCTCTCGAATAACAAAACTTGTTATTTTGGATACCTGGGAATACCTGAGAGGTACTATTTTGGTATTGTCCTACCTCAATGTGGTATTCGCATAACATTGTGGGAACAATTTTATGGTATTATCCTCAGGTATTTTACCTCTTAATCTGAGCTCCTCAATACCAAGGCCAATTATCAAGTTATTCGTTCCTGCTCGGGTAGTCAGCTGCCACTACTCTAAGAAGGTATTAGAATGGTATGCTGCAAACAATGTTAATTTCGTCAGCAATGAGATTACTCCTCCAAATTGCCCTGAGTTAAGACCGATCGAAAAATATTGGGCAATTGTCAAGCGAAAACTTCTAGAATGCAGTAAAGAAGTGAAAAATGCACAACAAATAAATTCGCCGGTACAGTGGCACCAGCGACTGTGCAGATCATGATGGCATCGATCACAAGTAAAGTGCGACAGTTCATTCGAAACGGTGAAATGTAATAACTTGTTACATATTGTTTGAAAGCTGATGCTGAAATACCCTTCGGTTTGACGTTTCCATCAACCGTTTATGATCACTTGAATGCGTCCAAATTTACTTTGAAATAGGCTATGCATACATTTGGAAGGATCCGGATCATTTAAGTACCTGACCATGTCAGACCAATGCTGAACAAAGTACTGCAAAAACAACAATCCTGCTTCTTTCATACCTGTTTATAATCCTATAAAGTGCATAGTTATTTTTCCAATATTCGACATTCCAGGTTGAAAATATCCCACAAACTATCCCATTTCAGCACACCGTATCATGGTTTGACTTCACCTTCAAAGCCCAAGTCCAGATATCTTACGGGAAGGAAGACAACAGCACCCAACGCAAATTACGTTGACTATGAAAGGGATATTCCAGTAATTAAGCTAATTAATGCCTGCGAAGCTGAAGCATATCCCTTCATCCCCAGTACATAAGATATGCTTGGGGAAAAGAGCCTGTGTGTAGAGTCCTCTGCAAGATATTGAGTGGAGAACTTTTAGCGCACATTGCAAAAGTGGGTAGTTGAAAAAGCTATGCGCATTTCCTGAAGGGTCTTGCTTCCATTCGCTATATAAGAAGTTTCTATTCCCAAGCAGCCCCATATCTGGAACCGTCTGTTCTGGCAATTATTGATCTCGAAACTCAACCGAAAAGCCCGAGATGATTAGTGGAGTGGAAAATGCAGACCTCCATGTTAGTGAAAATTGCTATCGAGCCACTGCATTTTTTGTAGGGGCAATTACATTCCATCCTCACAGCATCCTGCTATCGAGAGGATCAAAATTGGTTTGCAGCGAGAAACCGAACCTACCACTTACACATTTATATCTCACTGGTATGGAAGAAATGTCCCAAGCCAGAAATGGAGCAAACAATAATGAAAATAATTGCCATAATTACCCACTTAAATATAGATGACAGAAGAGTGCAGTCCTGTGAGCCTTGTCCCCATCAGTGATTTTTGGTTGTTGTACTTTTTTTTCGTTGCCAGAAGACGACACACCAGCAATCAAAATTCCTATTTTGCTTTCGGTCATTAAATGTGCTTCTTGCCGAAATGTGAATGTTGCTAACGATCGGTTGCGTTACCTTTGGAGACTAATTTACCGTGCTTATCGAATTCCGGTACTTCAGGATCCGTTGGAAGGGAGTTGTTCGCAAAAACTGCTCGTACGTCAAAGTTGCAAACGCGGGCGCTGTAGGAATTCATCCAACTATTTTCCTGCGAGGAACTTTCCCTCGAATAAACACCGTCCATTCACCGTTACGAGAGAATGTTTAATCGAGCGAATATTCCTCCAATCAGCCTCGCGTTTGAAGCTGCTTTCATCCGGTCGAGTTCTGCAGTTCCCGGTGCAAAGGGGGTGGCTCTGAGCACCGCAGAATGCATCCTTTGAAAAGAGGGCACCACAGCAAACCATCAATCGGTGAAGCGCATTATCGGATTAGTTCCCGTATGGAAGTTCACCTTCTGCAAGGATAGGTAAACTGAAATTCGAAGTTGAAATCGCGAAAACGTAATCAATTCCTCGTGCTTCCGGGCGGCGTTCGGCTACAGGTGGGTTTCACTTTGAGCTTTCGATATTGTTGCGTCGTTTGCAAGTCTTATCACCTGGGGAACAGTCATGCATGCGGGGGTTGCGATAGTGATAACAAAATGCACATTTCCTCTGTTACTTTTGCATGCGGGATGCAGCAATGATGCAGGGATTGCCTTTGGGGTGGCCGTAAATTTCAATTCCAACTAACCTCAGCCGGGTCGTTGTCAATCAGCCGGACAAAATCAGACGAAAATAATAAAAATGTCCATGAGTTTTACGATTCATCGTATATTCAAATCGATGCCTGCCTTCGTATGGAAGGTCTAAAAATAATCGCTGGAAGTGTGCTAGCAGATAGTTGTGCGGTGTTTGATGCGAGGATTACCAAAAGGCACAAAAGATGTCGTCGTCGTTCATGCTCGTCGCGGTCAGCTGTTTCCAGATGCCCTCTGCACCAAAGGTGGAGACAAATTATTCAGATTGAATAGATAATTTATGATGGCGAGTTAATTGGTTTTTAATTTAACGGTCCCCGGCCGGTTGTCCGGCGTTTGGTTCGATGTGATCGTCGCCGGTTGGAATTTGTGAATTGGTGGCTGAGTGTCGAAGAAAGCGTGACCGGCGGAGAACACGTGATTCATGACCCATTCACTTTGACCTTCGGCTTTTTCACTGACCAACTCTGAAACAACCATTGAACGTCCCCTTCTTGGTTTGAATGTGGGAGTAGGGTATGTGATGGTGGTTTGTCCAATTTTCGATATCTTCACGTAACCGTCAAATACAAATCGATTTTTCTCTTTGAAAAAAAATCTAGAATCATGATAGGTTTGTGTTTGCTGTGAAGCTCTAAGTCTCTAGTTATTAGTTATACAAAAGAAAATGGTTTGCTCAAAGTTTTAGGATGTTATAGCGATTTTTTTTTTAAATAAATAATGATGGTGGTTAGTCCACTTTTATGATGATGGTTTGTCCACTTTTGAAAGCCAATGATTTTGAGCGATTTGTCTCTGATTTTGAAGTGGAATGTAACATTCGTCAACTGTTTCTTGTTCAGGATGATTATTTTGACCGATTCATGAATAGTTTACTACAAGTTTTTGGCATACCGACGCCGGTAGTGTAGTGCTAAGCGTGACTGCGACGTCGCACAGTGGGAAAAATGGGACACAAAATCACAACTAATTAAAGGCCACTGGATAAGTGCCCTGTAAAACAGCTTATCTTATGTAAAAAAAGGCGAGGAATCGAATGGTGATGGTTTCATGCTGGGCAAACCCCGAAAGTGGCTCATTTTGCCCGATTTTCCCTAATTTCGGAAGAAAAATTGAATAATCACACATTTATCATATTAGCTTTGATAATATTGCATCCATTTGTGCTGTACTATTGTGGAAATGTCTGTAAAATCCAATGGAGGTAATATTGTCTTGTAAAAACGTCAGGAACTGTCCATTTTGCCTGATATTCCCCACATGCTGAAAGTACTAGATATGCCATGTGGTTTTGGAAATTTGGGCGAATAAGAATCTATACAAATGCAATACACTATTGTGGAACTGTCCGGGGAACTGCATGGGGATATGTTGTCTTGTGTAAACATCAGTTATTGTCCATTTTACCCGATTTTCCCTACATACTGGAAGAATCAATAGATAAAATGCGATTTTTTGAATAGCTGCGCATTAGAATCAAATCAAATGCACTACAATTTTATGAAAATGTCTGGAAAATCGAACGAAGTGGATGTAGACTCATGCAGACTTCGAGAGATGGCTCGTTTTGCCCGATGTTCCGTTATTTTAAAAAAATATATTGAATAATCCTACATTTATCATATTTCCACAAATAATATTGAACCTATTTGGGATCTACTATTGAAAAAATATCTGGAAAATCCAATGAAAGCAATATCGTCTTGTAAAAACCTCAGGTACTGTCCATTTTGCCCGATATTCACCACACATTGAAAATACTAGATGTGTCATGTGGTTTTCGAAATGTCCGCGAATTAGAATGTATAAAAATGCAATGCACTAATGTGAAACTGTCTGAGGAATTGAATGGAGGGGATTTCGACTTGTGTAGACATCATTTATTGTCCATTTTATCCGCTTTTCCCTGCATACTGGAAGAATCAGTATTTATAATGCGGTTTTTGAAATAGCCGTGCGCTACAATAAAATCAAATGCACGGCAATATTGTGAAAATGTCTGGAAAACTTAATGAAGGGGATGTGGTCTTGTGAAAACCTCGGAAAGGCCTCATTTTGCCCGATTTTCCCCTTATTTTTGAAGAAAAATTAAATAATCCTGCATTCATCATATAAGCTTTGATAATATTGAGCCCATGTGTGCTTTACTATTGTGAAAACATCTGAAAACTGTACTGTAATGCAATGTCGTTTTGTGAAAAGGTTAGGAACTGTCCATTTCGACCGATTTTCTCCACATATTGAAAATACTATATATGTCATGTGGATTTCAAAATTTCACCTAATTAGAATGAATAAAAATTCAATGCACTATTGTGGAATTGTCTGATGTCTGACATTAACAGCATCGCGAGCAAGTGCTACAAGCTGCTTAGTTTTACTATCATAAGATGGAGATGTCATCTCGGCACTATGATTAACCTCGTAGACGCTGGTATCCATTAATTCTTCAACTGTGTTGTCGGGGCCGATCCGGTCGTGAACACAAATGCTTCCCTGCACGCTTGCGACAAAAACGAACACGTCCTGACACGTCAGGAAAGGAGATGGTGTCGCTCAAGCAGGTAGCCGTCGGGGTGGGTGAATGTTCTTCTCTGGCACTTGTGGAAAGCGACTTAACTCTCTTGCCCAGAAAAGGGCGGATTTGGGTTCCACAAGTCCGTCAAAGCAACAACTCGATTGCCGGCAGACTTTAAATATTGGGGTTAATTCTGACCCATGGCGCAACTTCAATGTACCCTATCTTTTTTAATTTTAAACTAATCGGGCTGAACATTTCTGACTTTTAGTATTCTACGGAATTCTTCATTTTAGTATAAACATATTATTTTTAAATCAGTTTAAGGTGGTTGTACATAAAAGTGACCCATAACATTAGTGCCAATATTGACCCAGATTTCAACCGTTCGTAGAATTTCAAAATTTTACCTTAGAGTCGATGTTTATGGACCACTTGAAAGATTCTGGTCTCAGAAATTAATTGAAAGAAAAAAAAACTGGTTCCGGCAAGATTGTCATCCAGGAATCTGCTACGAAACGAAGGAAGTTTAAGTTTCCATGTGTTAACAGAAATGCATATACAACATTCCAGACTCATTGTAGAGAATTGACGTATTTAGCAAAGTTTCTAAGTGCATAATAAATCGTTTTTTGATATTATCATATTAGTTACAAATCATGCTGCAGAGGTGGCAAAGACAGACTACTTTGCCAAATGAAGCTCTAGAGAGTTACCGTATTGGGAAAAGTTGTTTGAAATATAAAGTGTAGTCATTTTACATTATCATATTAGTTCCAGATTGTACCGCAGAGATGGCGCTGCAGTCTATATCTGTGAAATTAAGCTCTAGAGAGTTGCCGTCTCTGGTAAAGTTATTACGAATGTACAATGTAGTCACTTGAGATTATAAGATTAGTTACAAATTGCACCGCAAGGTGGTGCTACAGTCTATCTTTTTTAAATGAGGCTCTAGATAGTTGCCATCTTGGCCAAATTGTTGAGAATGTAAAATGAAGACATTTAAAATAATCACATTAGTGTCAGATCATACCGCAGAGATGGCGCTGCAGTCTATTTTTGCTATCTCTAGAGAGATGTCGTCTTGGATAAGGTTTCTGAGTATGGAATGTGTATTTTTTTTAAGTTCCAGATCTTACTGCAGCTTCAGAGAGCTACCGCCTCCGGATTTTTTTTTAGTTTAGTTTTTAGTTTTTTTTGCAATTTTTCGTATTTTTTCAGTTCCAGTACAGAGAAAACAAATTACTGCATTTTGTATAGGGCCTGTGCTTAAACCACGTAGACTTATTTTTGAAAATTTCCGACCCCTCCTCCCCCATCGTAGACTTTTTGAGTTTTCTAATTTTTATCTGGAGCGTAGACTTACAGAAACCCCCCCCCCACTCCCCCCAAAAACGTCTACGTGGTTCATGAATAGCCCCATACTGAACAATTTTGCCGAAGACGGATACCCTCAACAGCTTTATTTGGCATAGATAATTTAAAGCACCATCTCTGCGGTGAACTCTGAGAGCATGATAATGGCAGAAGTCAACATATTACATACAGAAAAACCAAGACGGCAACTCTCACAAGCTTCAATTAATAATCAAACACTTCAGCACCATCTCGGTTGAAAGATCTGGAACTAGTTTGACAACGAAAAATTTCGAAATGCGAAAATTTGGCGAAGATGGCAACTCTCTAAAGTTTCATTTGTCAAAGATAGACTTCAGTGCCATCTGTGCTGAGAGATCTGAAAATAATATGATTACGTCGACAGCTAATATAATAATCTCACAATACGACAAATAACATACTGAAAAACTTTTTCCTAGACGACCACTCTCTAGCACACCCTTTGGAAAAGATAAACTGCAGTGCCATCTCTGAGACAAGATCTGGAACTTTTCTGATAATGAAAAAACACGAAAAATGACATAATAAGAAACTATGTCCAAGACAGCAACACTATAGCGCTTCATTTGGCAAAGATAGACTACAGCACCATCTCTGGAGCAAGATCTGGAACTAATATGATATTCTCCTAAGACGACAAATGATATACTGAGAAACATTGTTGAAGACGGCAACACCCTACAACAAGTCTGGAATGTTTTGTAAGTAATTCTGTTCACACAAAGAAATCAAATCCTCCTTCCCTTGGTAGCAGATTTCCGGTGGCAAATGTTACTGGAACCAGATTTTACCACCACCAATGCATTTTTGACACCATAACATTTCAAAAAGGGTACAGCATTGTGTCTAGGTTGAAATTTCATAATTCTAGAAAGGGTTGAAATCCGGGTCAATATTGACCGTGTTGTCATATGTGTCAGTTTTTTTATACCCGAGAAAGGTTAACATTAGCAGTTATCGAAGGAAAACGCAATTCAACTATGAAAAACTGACTAAGTTCAAAGGAAAAGGATTGTGAGTTTTGGATGGTCCTGCCGAATAAATTTTACCGATTTTTTCATACAAACTTTTAGTAGAAACTAAGAAATACGAAAGGACATAACGCATGACTATGGTCGATTGAGTCGATTTAGTACCGAATTTAAGTGAAAATAAACCAATAATCAAAGAACGCATGCCTCGAGTAGTTCATTTCGTTAATTGACGCAAGTATGTGCTTAAATTAGAATGAACTGATGAACAAAAAGACGAAAATGATCGACAAACAAGTCATGTTGGACAGGAAAAATATTCATCGTGACTCGATAGCAAGAACCAAAACGGAATACGTGAAAATGATGTTGCTCGATTCGAAACGATTGCGTAGGAAGTTCATTTACCTTTTTATGCGTCGATAATGTTGAACCCTGGTTAGTAGAGAAGACGATCTGCCCAGTGCCTCTGATTTCCGTTTAGAGTTATTGAGATGCCGGTTCATAAAGCTTTTGCAAAAATGAAAGTACGAATTTTATACAATTAATGGTATGATTCTGACAAGGGTAACATTATGCCATGTGAAAAATCGTGATGCCCCTCATTTGAAATGACTATAACAGTAACATAAGTCGTAAAACAAAATTGAATATATTCACAAAAATTCAAGCATGCTTTACTTTTAGGAGCACGTGAAATTAAAAATTTAGTGAAAAGAAAGAAAATTGCACTGACTAAATATTTTGTTTAAATCTGTCGGATAACTTCATGGTAAAATAAAGCTTATCATAAGATAAACCACGTATGTAGTTTGTAACGCTTACCCTTTTAGCCAAGCAGATATTAGAGTTCCTCCTTGAAATTTGTTTCCGTCCAGAGAAGCAAAATCTCTTTCAGCATCCAGAATTTCCTTAGTCATTTTGGACAGCCAGAAGTAGAACAAGTAGAATCCAAGCAGCCAGTTGTTTCTCTAGATTAGCAAGGTCGTTTCATTGCCGTACCTCTTGCAATTGTTTCCTTTCAACCTCAACAACAGGGTCGATTTGGGTATATTGTACATTTTGCTAGCACTATTGGCTGTTAACAACTTGTTCTTCACATCCGATAAATCCTTTAAAAGGCTTTCCTCTGAATATTTCCTTTTCTTGGACATTTTTCCACTGAATAACACTTAAATCGGAAAAACCTTTACTTCTGCTGCGCGCAAAGGAAACCATAAACAAATAGCAGCGCGCCAAGCGGTCAACATAGGAACCAACTGGACAAACCAAGATCGGCGCATCATCAAAATTCAGGTCATCGAATTGCATTAATTACATCAACTAAATCAATAATTCTGATATAAATTGTATGCAGGCATGATGTTTACAATATTTCTAAATGTTATAAAGCATAAACGATCTAAATACATGCCAAGTTGTCCTCTGGTGATCGATTAAATGTTAGCTGTATTGAGAGGTGCAATGACACTGATAAGTACAGTGTTTTTACAGCTTTAAAACAATCAAATTCGCTAATGTTCCTTATAAAACGACTGAAAATCATCAACAATATTACTTGATTTGTATACTAGGAAACATTTAAATGCTTTATTTGAAACCAATCTGCCTTATTAATGCTGTTAAAAAAGTGGACAAACCACCATCATATTTTCGACTGAACAAACCTTGATGGTGGTTACCCTATTTCTACTCTGAAAACATAAACAGGAAACACCGAATCAACTTTTTGATTTTCATGCTATCCTCAATGAAAAATTAAAACGCTTCAACAAAAATTGCCAGGGATCGCCATGGCTCATACAAACTGTGCCGAAATACGACGATATCCTCTGTGGCACACGGGGTTCGAGGTTTATCCAATTTTCTAAACGGTTGGCATATCGCGTGCCAAGTACAAACCAACGTGGGGATTCTATCATAAGCCACCACCGAGCTCGAGGAGAGAACGAGAACTTATTCAATTTGAGTCGTGTGCATTATTAAATTAACTTCGATTAGTTTGGCTGAAATTGATATATGGCGTCTAGTCTTGGTGTCGCTAGTTTCACTACCGCTGTGTTTTTGTACCTATTTTGACTTCAACCAACTGTGTTAGGTTGTGGAATGCTTATGCAAACCTGGTGCTAAATGAAACTGATACATGGGCTTCCGAAATTTATGGGATCAAGTGGGGAAACTTTCTCAGCCCTTCATCAGTCTGACACTAATCAAAGGTGCGTAATTGGGGAATCATCTTATGATGAGACTTTCTAACAGCAACTCAAACGGAATTCCTGTCACGTCGGTAGGTCCCGATTTTGCTCAATCCATCTGATTCACACTAATCTATCTTCATTTGCCAAATTAGTTGTAATGAATGGAAGTATCTTTATTACATTAGACTCCAGTTCGTTTGAATTAATAAGCGGGGAAAGATCGGAGGAAGTCAGACTGGTAGTTCGTTACACTAATTGAAGGAGTGAAGTGAGTAAATGTGTTCGTCCCACTAATGTGATGGGATCAGACGGAAAAGTTGTGCTGCTTGGTTTTGGATTTATTTGCGAAGATTGGTTGCCAACTAATGTGATTAAATCTTGTTCCTTCGCCATAACTCCTCGAAAAAACAAAGTGATATAAAAACTACTCAGTTCTGAAGAATCCTCCACCACTCACTTACGCTAGATATTCCACACTACAGCAGAAACTAATTATCACATTTGTCCCGTCACTTCAACATCCTCGGCGAAGGAAAGAATTCCATACACTTGAGAGTGCAAATTTCATCCTCGAAGAAACGTTTCATCTTCACACAGAGACTTGGCCGACAAAAGGAAGTGTGAACAAATACGCATATCGCGTGAATGCGCGTCTCTCGTAGTATGTATCCTTTGATGTCATTTTCTTACATCAGAAATGCAGTGGTGCTCAACTCTTGCCCTCCATCCAGCCTCCCAAGCATGCATTTCATGTTCCGACACTTACAACTTTCCTCATGCCAAAGAAGAAAAAAGCAAGCCAGTCAGTCAGTCGAAAGCTACACCCTGCTTCTTGATCCTTGTGATGTCTACCAGAAACTAGGTATGCACCGAGCAAGCCAATCTTCCAGTTTTAACCGAGGGTTGCACATGAAACAATCTCAACCTAGCGGAACGTCCCACACCTACACTGGTCCTCGTCGTTCGTCCTTCCGTGCATTTTGGCCTGCGACAACGAGATGCATAATAATTATTTCAAAATGAGATAAGTGTTATATGAATTTTTCGCTTTTGATCTCCGGCTCCCTATAAGGACGGAACGTATCGCACTTGTTCCTTGATGCCGGTGGAAGGAAATTATAGAATGAGATCCTTTCATGTATTTTTACACTCACTTGTTTCACGCTTTTATCATCTCGTTGTCACCTTATTGTTGAACGCCTTTCGGGTGCCTACCCAGTTCAACTGTTGGATGGTGCTTGAAAACTAGCTGACATCACATGGGATAGTGTTGTTTGTTTAGTTTAATCAGGACAGACTATGGCGGCTCAGGGACACGATTATTATGTAGGAGTGGATTAACAAATTAAACACAGTCTACATATTACCACTGGACACTTACAAAAAAACTCTTACTGATCTTTTCCAATATAGTTGATAGAATTGAGTTGAACGACGTTTACATTTCTTGACAATCCTGGTGCTTTCTGCATGTCAAAGTCATGATACAAGCATTAATGTGACTCAATGATTCTGTAAAATTGGATTCAAGTTTATAGATTTGAACCTCAACGAATTATTCGAATCAACAGGGGAGGAAGGTTGCATACAGACAATACCTTACCACATGATAATTTACGTTACACTCCAAGCTAAAGGAAAATGAATGATATGTAAAGGGTGTTCCGATCTAAATTTGGTCAAACAGTAATGTGTGTGAGTCGATCGAAGAACGGAACAATTATGTCGCTTCAAAAAGGCAGTAGACGTTTTTGTAGGCACTCGCTCAGATAAATTTCCTGGTCGACGGTTCCAGTCGCAATGTAAACGTTGCTCTTCAAGCCACAGGTAGAGATGGCCTGTCATACCAGATATTTCTTCGCGAGCTTTGACAGTTTAATGTGACTGAAAATATCTGCCACCTTTCCCCGTCCGGTTGCCGTGTATGATTCCTATCCAGGAAGCTGTTTAAAGTCTGCCTTGACGTAAGTTTCATCGTCCTATACCAGGCAATCAAACTTCATCAGCATCGTCGTGTAGAGCTTTCGCGATCGTGCTTCGGCCGATGTGTTTTGTTTATCGTCGTGATTTGGAGTTACCACTTTCTTATAAGTCTTGATAGTCCAGCTCGTTTTAAACCGAATCCATGGTTGAAGGCGCCACTCCGAGCTTCTTTGCGACATCTCGGACGGAGAGGTTGAGGGTTCGCTCGAAACTGTGGTTTCCGGCTTTCGGTTTCCCTCCGATCCAGCACTCTTGGCTGTCGACAAACGTTCACCGAACACTTTTAATACGTTGGTTCCTTCTTAATGCACGATGAAAGGAAATGCGTCAAGTTCAAGGCGACTAAATTTTGATCGAAACACCCTTTATATTGTTTAGTTTAAAGAATGTGAAATTCAAAACAAAGAAAGTGGCTGAAAAGGAATTATCTAACCATATGCTTCCGATGATAAGTTCGGTTAAAGAATTGATAAACTAATTCAATGAAAATTTTTTTGTTTGAAAAAAAAAAAGCAAACTTCGCGCTCGGGACTTCACATGCTGCTTCACTACAACTAAATCCAATACATGAGAAGAAGATTGCCCCAGAAAGCATAGACGCAGTCAGAAACCGCTGTCATTTCGCAATTATTTATAACTAGTTCTTGTTTATGGCTGAATCCAGTTCTCAGCCTTTATCTCTCAGCACTTATGTAGTGGTTTATTCGTTTCGATACAGTTTGTTTCAAAATGCGTGGACTTTCAGCAGAACAACGTTGACATTTTGTTCACAAATGGTGTTCGGAACTCGGAATGCTACTAAGGAAGTAAGCAAAAATGGAAGAAGTTAGTGAAGAAACCGTGTGAACATTGATCAGGAAGTTCAGTGACTATAACATGTTTGAAGATAATCCGAAATCGGGTAAAACATAGGTTCTGCTAACCATCGTTTCAATAAGCGTATAAAGCTCGATTCAAAGTAAATCTGGACGCAAGGTTTAATACACCACAGCGCCCTGGTGGTTGGAACAAAAAACGTTGGACAGGCATTTGTTGATGTTCCATTGAAGAAAACATTGATGAAAAGATCGCGATTAAACGACGCATCTTAAAATTACGGATCATAGAGAATCTAGAGAATCCTGCGTGATCTGCCTCATAAAATAGCAAAAGTGTTAAAAGTGAGTTTTGACGAGACTTGATGGCTGTATTTCAATGGATGACGAAACATATGTCAAAATGGATTATAAACAAATACCCGGACGAAAATTTTACCTGACAACTCGTGGGGATAACCTTTACAGGTATAAATTTGTTTTTGCTGATAAGTTTGCTCGAAAAGTAATGATTTTGCAAGAAATCTACAGTTGTGGCCTTAAAACCAAGATTTTAATCATATCACACACAATGACGACACATTAAAGAGTGTCTGAGCGGTTTTTACCCCTTATTCGGCAACACAAGACTAACAATCCGTTTTAGCCAGATCCAGCCAGCTGCCATTGTTCTAAGGGGGTACTTGAATGGAATGCTACAAACTATGTAATTTTCGTCGCCAAAGAGATTTATCCTCCAAATTGCCCTGAGCTCAGACCGATCGAAAAATATTGGGCAATTGTCAAATGAAAACTTCGAGGATGTGGTAAAGAAGTAACAGATGCACAAACAATGCGTTTAAAGTTGAATAAGTTCGCTGGTACAGTTTCACGAGCAACTGTGCAGATCATAATGGCATCGATCACAAGTAAAGTGCGAGAGTTCGTTCGAAACGGTGAAATGCAATAACTTGTTATACATCGTTTGAAAGTTAAAAAATAAATACCCTTTTATTTGACGTTTTGCTAAACCGTTTATGCTGTTTAATTCTTGAGTTATGATCACTTGAATGTGTCCAAATTTACTTTGAATCGGGCTTTAAAGAAGTCATTCGAGTACGAGAAGGAGGTTTCAGAGCAGGATGTGGTCAAAAAAGTTGGTACTTCGAAGTCCAAAGTTCACCTACCAAAGAACGATTAAATCTTCGATTCAATAAGAAGCAGAGCAGCCAAAACGGAGTCCGAAACAAGAAGCTTCGATCAGGCTAAGAGTTCGGAAGTTGTACGATACGATGCTTCCTTTAAATTCCAACAGTATAATCATGGATGACATATTCTACGTGAAATCCCACTACAAATCCTGGCCTGGCCACCATTTTATACGGTGCGTGAAGGGGAAGTATTAAACCAGCCTGAGACTTCCATTCAAGCCGAAAAGTTTGGTAAGCTATTTGGGAACGTCCATTAATTACGTCACGCAAAAATTTACTTTTTTTAACCCCCCCTCCCCCCCTTGTCACGTTTTTTGTATGGACCTCCAAATTTTTTTGTATGGATCGTCACGTTTTCTCAAACCCCCCCTCCCCCCTTACTGCGTGACATAATTAATGGACCTTCCGTTTGTGGCCTAGGTTTATTTCTGGCTTGAAAGCCAATCCATCATAGTTATCACCATGAGTAGCCATAATTCATCTTAGATTATAGCATACGAGTTTGTGCAAAGTACGACATACGTTCTCGACCTCTTTCCTTACCGACCACCGAAGTGAACAGTTGCAGTAGTCCCAAGTGTAAGTGGATTCAATTACCAATAAAGCTCATTAGTTTTAGTAGTGTAATCAGAAGCGTGATGTTATTCCCTCCAAGTCACAACATAGCTGTGGAAAGATTTTGCAACTCTTCGCCACAACTGCTTCGATGAACTGTGAAATATACCTACATCAAAGTGAGCTTGCAAAAACGACTTCTACCTATTACTCGAAGCCGCAAGGATCCTGTTGTCTTTTGGCTACATAGAAAAAAATAATTTATTTTAACAAGCGTGTAAAATATCCCCTCGTTTAAATCCAAGTTAAAGGAGGCGTAAACAACGAAATTGTTTGTAACTTTTCATGTGCCATACAACAATATTGGAAATCTTTCATACAACAGGCTGGATTCATACGTTATCTTGCATAAATTTACATGAAATATCCCATTATATTCTGGCAAATATAGCATTCCCTTTATGTGCATTAGATAACGCAGAAAATTCAATGTTTCTTTTTATCTGTGTATATTTTGCATCTAAGGTACACAGCTCGAAAAACTAGTGTGAATTTCTGTTCAATATCATACACATAAATGGAGCGTCACAGAACATATACATTTAAATGATAAATCGTGTAAAATTCTGGAATGTTCCATACATTGTCGATAATGTTGTATGCAAAAGCTCGTATTTGTTAGAACTGTTCCATGCAAGTTGCTGTTTTGTGTGGAATACAATGCAATACCACATGCTTTATTATTTACATCACAATGAAAATTCAGATTTTTTTTCTGTGTAGGAACGCTTTACCACCAAGAATGTTTCATTCGTTCTAAATGACATGAACCCTCCTAATTGCTCGCGAATTCAACCAATTGAAAAAAATGGCATTGACAAAGGCACATCTTAGGAAACTTGTCTTGGCAGCAGATTAAAAAGTGTGGAAAAGATTGAAAGAAAGTGTCAAAACTTGTCACTAAGAAGTCTGTGCTGAATATATGAAGAACGTTCGAACCAGCTAGCCTACAATCTACCAGATTTTAAACATTGAGAACACTAACCTGATATGCTGCTCAAATGTTAGCATTTATATAACCAACATTGAATTTCCAACATTTTTGTTGTATTTTTACTGAAAACTGGATCTTTCCATAGTTTTTTGGGACAGTATCAAGTTGCAAGCTCAATTATTGAACTGCTCATGGCGAAAAATCTCCCACTTTACATTTATCATCGATCGCCAATTTTCAAGTACTTTTTCAAACATGCGTATCTGATTTTGAAAACAAAAAGAGGTAATAAGCTTCAAATATTAAATTCTTGAAACCCTTAGCACTTTCATGCAAACTAGGTTCATCAACACAAGAAATAACATTTCCCTAACGTGACGGTGATACTTCTCTCAATGAGATTGCTGAGAGTTTTGAGAAATTTACGTTTGAATTTTACTTCCCCACTTTGTTTAAAATCAGATACGTCTGTTGAAAAAGTACTGGAGAATTTTTGGCGGCCTTACATCCCACTACAAATGAGATAATTTTAAGGCACTTATCACTGCACTATTAACTGGCGTGGTTAACTTTCGGCTGTTCAGTACTACGTGAACCTGAATATCGGGAAATCTTTACAAAACCTCAATTAAAAATATCCGGAACAACCAAAATCTATAATAATATAATAATCACAGATAATAAATTGCCTTCACAGATATCACGGATAATAATTTCTATAATACATTTTGACAGAGAAAAAATATTTGTTGAATTGATTGCACAAAGCAAACTCTGATGCTTCTTTATTGCATCGTTAAGTCCCTCTACAATCGAACAGTTGAAGGTTTTTATTCAACTATCATCATCATTCTAATAAAGCCAAGTGAACCACAAACTCACAACTCCAATCCCCTTTAACGTATGTTGATGGTTTTAAAAAATGTGAAAATGAAAAAATATCATGCGAAATTGCAACACAATCTAGCTTTTTTATTTTGGGTGTAGAAAGAAGAGTTCGACCGCGGAATAATTCCAATCAATCATCGTTATTAAAGCATATGGCATACAGGGTAATCGGGGCACATTGTTAATTCTACAGTGGGGCTCCTAGTGACAAGATCTGGAAAAATTTAAGCGCATTAAATTTAAGCGCATGATTTTTAAACTTTTGTTTTCATTTTTTTGCTGAATCTTAAAATGGAATTACAAAAAATGGCACCTGAAGAAAGCGCAAGAAGAAATTTAAACTTCGTTGAAAATTTGACGTGGTTAAGTCCAAATATCTCGTAATTATTGAAACTGGCCTAATGAAATTTTTGAAAATGGAAAACTATCACTTGAGCTGACCAGGCTATGCTTAACAGTGGACTTTAAGATCGGAAATTGCGTTGAAAAATATCGACAACAATCAGGGTTTTCTTAGGACTCTCAGATTATGGTACAGTCAATTAATACAATGCCATTCAAACAACCGTCCAGAAGATGGGTATGAAAGAATGCTATCGCTTTTTTTTTTTGTAAGCAAACTGCCAAACCGGACACTGTAACAGAACCTAGCAAGCAAAACGGGTGCTTAAAAACATGCATCTTTTATTCTCTATCAGTCTATAAATAAGACAAACAAAACAAGATACGAATGATCATAAATTTTTCTGCTCCACCTTCCCCCGAGAACTCTGTAAAAAACATTTTTCACCTGTCCTCATTCATTGCTTTGTCCAATTGCATTTTCCTCACAAACATTCTACGGTATGCTGATGCAGTTGAGTTGCGAGCTTTGTTATTTTTAAGTTAACAAATACATTGGTTCAACTAGGTTTGCTCGGCGTTTGCTTTAGAGTGATACAAAATTTAACATATTAGGTCAAATAGCTCCAACTGAACATTAATAAGAGCAAAAATTTGTTATCTGAACTTTTTCCATATTTATCTGTTGAAAAGTTCTAAAACCAAGCATTTGGAAAGTTCTGTCAACTTGAACTTTGTGAATGAACGCTTCCATATAAAAATGCTGTTTTGTGAGCAACATTTAGATGAACAAATTATACGAATTTTTCCGCTTGTTTTCATAACATTTGACTGGTAATCAATCTTCAATTAAGACGTGGAAAGGAATTAACAGTGAATTAAGTTTAAAATAGTTTTTGCTAACTTCGTGTTTCTTTAAATGAGTATAAATTTCACTCAAAACTCGCTAACACCCATTGAGCTCCAAATGCGAATGTTCTCAAATTTGTATCAGTCTAGTGTGCCTGCATTTCGGTGACACCGAAATCCGTTTCTTGGAATTTATTCCCGGAAGCGATTCGATTTATATATTTGTCCCATTTCTCCACATTTTGCCATAGGTAGTACTATTGTTTTTCACTCACTTGCAATATCACGCTCTGACAGCCCAGCCAGTTCCTGTAGAGGTTAGTGGAAGCTGGAACTCAGTAAAAAAAATGGGAAAAAAGCTGTCACCCAGCTGAAAACTATAGAAACTATACAAATGCTTATACCCGGCGATAGTGTCGGACATGTTTGGTTATTGTTTACAATTCGATGAAGCTTACCTGAATTTGATGCTCGTTTTATTAGAACATGAGTAAAATGGGGTAGGTTTTCCTGCTTCGTGAAATACCTTTTATTCTAATGCTCAGTATTGTCAGTATTTTCTGGGTCCCTTCCCTTAGCTCAGTCGACGAAGGCGCAGTTACAAAACAACATCATTCTGGAAGTGCTGGGTTCAATTTCCAGTATGGTCTATGAATTTATCGCCATGGAATATTTTTCGACTTCCTGGGCAAAGAATTCGATTGTATTTGTCACATAATCATACTAATGCGAAAATGGTACCTGGCATCGAATGCTCTCAATCAATAAATGTAGAAGTCCATTCTGAACAAGCTGAGAGCAAGCGATGAGCTGACTTGTGATGAGCAACTACCACGAACGAAGAAGATCAGAATGCTTTTATACAACCCTAAAATCGCTCGGATCCCATTTGCAATATTAATAATGCACAAATTTTCCGGTGACAGCGGATTTTCATTTCCGGGAACATTTTTCACTTGACCGTTGTTGTGCAAAGAATAAAAAACAACTTTTCCGAATTCACAGATGCCTATCGAGCATCACAAGTATGAGCGACCGTCATCTGGTGAGCAGGACTACATTACCCTCTTCCTTCACATGGGTAGATGTTGGTCTCAAGGGTTTGAAGCGTGGCGAACCACGGTGTTTTACCTACCTTGTGCTTGTTTCATCCGGTGAAAATACCAGTGGTATATTAAATAGAATAATTCAATTTCTCTGCATGTGAGTAGTGAAAGTTGTAAACGGAGGTTCATTAGAAATTAAAAACTAATTCTATCAATGCGGTGCGTAAAGACTGCGATTATGTAACAGTAAGGCTCAGTGAATCCACACTTGAGAATACATGAATGATGAAGATATTGTTTTAAGGTTTCAATGGATTTCAATTCAATTGTTTAATATATGTATGAGTTCGAGTATGAGGGAAATTTGCTTACATCTGCTATTTTCCTCATTCTATGAGTAACTATTTTTGCTCTTCTTAGTCGAATTTGGCTAAATCTTGAGCCTATCTAAGTAGCCGTGTATGTCTGCATTCTGCATTCTCTATATCATTCTCCTCAAATTTTCATATGAATAAAAGTAAATGAAATCCAACGACTTCCAACAAATTTTTTCGAGAAAATCTAGTTCATTCACGTATACGCACAGCCTCAGGAGCTGATTTTTTTGTCATCTGTTGGTGGTCTGCGTATGTTTAGATGAGCTAGCAGTTTTGAAAGAAAATATGTTATTAAGTCATTGTTCAAATTTGTTACTTTCGACGTAACGAAAACTTGGTCGGCGGATAAGGAATAGTTGGATACTTACTACTTTGAAGCAAAAAATACGATTGCAATAAATTTAACTTATTTGTTCTGTTAACATGAACTAAAGCATATCATACTTCTTGATTTAATACCATATGATTTTTATTTTATTCTTAAAATATGATTTGATTTGCATCAGTGTTTATATTTTCAACCATGTCCGTTTTAAGAGTCATTGCCCTACTCATTGTTGCATACGTTTCATCAGAGCTTCTGCAATTTCGACTAGTGCTATACCGTCAATATTCGAGCGATAAGTAATTTCAAGTTTTAATTTGATTATGTATCTATTTTCTAGTTCCTTGTGACATTTTCTCTGTGCATTTTGTTACGTCAATCATGTTCATTGAATCTTCTGGAAATTTGAAAGATATTATAGTATGATCTTGTCCAATCTAGCTCGTTCTAAGTTAACCTTGCAGCTGAAAAAGCTACAATTACAATTGCTAGGGGTTCTGTCACATCACACCAAGCGCCTCTATTCAAATAGAACTTTTCGATTTCAAGATGAATCAGATCAGTGGTTCTTGAAGTTTGTTACCAACAACCAATTTGGGTGATCCATTTCCATAATTCACCGATAAAAATATTCTGTGAGGATTGTATGGGTTCAGTAACGCATGACGTAAAATCCACTTGGTGCAATCTGGCAGAACCCCAACCAATTAGAAATCTTAAGTTCTGAACTCCAAAAAAATTTGAATGACCTAGAACATTCCATGCTGTTCAATAATGTCGGTAGACCTATCAAAAGATCCAGTAGACATATCGTAAATTTGACTTGCCGTAAAACTATAGTTACAACTGAAGAACACAAGTTCTGAGCTCTAGGACTGTTCAAATGATCTTGAACATCTCAGATTATCTAATAATATCTGCTGATCTTCCAGAGGACTCCATAAACTTGGTTGAATATATGTCTTAAATGAAAAAGTTACCGTTACAATTGCAGATCCTGAGTTCCCAACTCATCGACAGTTTAATTGACCTAGAACATCCAAGATCATCTCATAGTGGAGGTTGACCTTTCAAAGGATTCAATGAAGATCATTGAAGAAATATCGCTAACTTGTTTAGCCGGAAAAGCTACAGTTACAACTGTAGATCCAAAATTCATTCTGAGCTACAGGACAGTTTGGACGACCTAGAACTTCCCAGATTAACTCAAAATATCTGTTGATCTTCACGAGGACTAAATGAATATGGTTGAATATATATCGTTACTTTCCATGATCGGAAATGCTGTGGTTACAACTGTAATCCTAAATTTCGAACTTCTTCATGTTCAAGATGCTCTGGATTGGAAATTTGGCTTCAAACGCATATTTTTTTTTTTTTTTCCTTAGTAGAGTAGTCAATTTGATCCCTGTTTGCCGAAAATAGTGATTATTTTTATTCAGTGTATGATTTTATAAAATCAGTTTTCTTCAGCTGGAAGCTTTTACAATTAGTACTCAGATCAGTAATTGGTTTGACAAGGGAAGGTCCATTAGTTATGACACGCAGTAAGGGGGGAGGGTTTTTTTTTCGGAAAACGTGACGATCCATACAAAAAATTTTGAAGGTCCATACAAAAACTGTGACAAGGAGGAGGAGGGGGGAGGGGCTGGGTGGTTTAAAAAGTCAATTTTTGTGTGACGTAATTAATGGACGTTCCTCAACAACTGATTGTCGCTTTTGTTAATGTTGCTGATAAATCAATGTTGCTATCGGTAGTGTGTTGCAATAATGACAAAACGTTTTTTTGTCACCCTGACAAGAAAACAAGGTCGTGGCAACATTACAATACAACACTTTCTCATAGCAACTTGTCTCTTGCCCATCATCGATGCAACATTTTGTTGTTTTCCGTGGTGCTTTGTTGTAATTAATTCAAGTTACAGCAAATCATTGTTGCAGAGTGAGAGAATAACGGATGTATCACTCGTCAAAGTAATCTTATATTTTTGAGTACAAAAAGTGAATATTTGACACACTGGAGAGGGTTAAACAAAATGGGTGACTAGGGCTAACACGTCAAACAAGCCTAGCTAGGATAAACGCTCTAGAATAAGCCCTTAACCAAGTCTTCGCCTTGATAACACATTTGCTGTAATAGCTTTGATTGAATAAAACATTTAATGCGCTTGGAGATTCAATGCAGTTTCCGAATGTCAAGAATATTTGTGACCACTAGTAATTTTTAAGAAAGAAATTACCAAATATAAAATAGTTTTTCTGTACATTAACATATTTATTTTGAAAGTGAGGAGAAATAATTGTTTTGTAAACTGTTGGAAAAAGCACTGTAAATTAGGCTTTTGGTCAGTTTTTTGAGACCACATTCACATTAACTCTATCATAAACACTGGAAATCAACGTTTACAAATAATCTTGCCTTATATAATTGCTCTCCACGATTTTCTTATGCACACTCCACGAAATTGAATTATTGCGATTGAATATGTAATAACAAATTCGGTTTAAAAAGGTTAGCGATGTATATCCGATTTAGTTTGTGACGCAGTACGATGAATAAATGACACATCGGAAAGAAGTCGGATATATGCATTATTTACGATTTAATTTAAACATAATACGATAAAGGCCACAAGTAATTGCGATTTCGACTAAAAATATAGAAATATACTATAGTATTTCCACACTGTTATACAACTTGTGGTTGTCTGTCTATATTGTCTATATTGATATGAATTTAGGGTTGTGATATTCGACCTTTTCGTCTGGCCAGTAGTGGTTAAAAAATTTAGATCCACTTTTGAATGACACACAGAACCGTCCTCTTCTCTGCTGATTATAAGGTCAAATTCCAACTGGTCGCAGCTACTTTCCTTGCTGGTAAGCTTGTTTTTTTTCGTAGCAAAAGTTCACTTTCTCGAATTTAATCGTCACGTTTGAACAATTTTTTTGGCAGTTCAGAATCAATATTAAACTATGTAAAATTCGTGAAAAATGATGCAGCAGAAACTATCAACACGTCAGATTATCAGTGCCGCTTACTTTGATCTCCCAAACAGTACCTGAGTTTCAAAGTTTCACTACAAATCACAGTTGAAGATTGGCTTATCTAACATTTTTAAAATATCACTGCATTAAACAATTTAATGTAGTCTACGCTTACCAGTCGTGTGCTATGCACAACCCTCATTTTTTGAAGTTGCTGAATTATGCAGATAAATATTTGTTTAGTATTTAGAATTTATTTATTTTATTAGAATAAGTGCTTTCAAACTGCTTTACTAAGGTATTGAATCCAATTTTTTAACTAAATGAAAGAAATTTGACTACACGTTCTGAAAGGATGATTAAATTATGAGAATTTGTTACCTATCCCTACCAGTTTCCTACTATTACCAGTATTAAAATCCTTAATAATTTATTATGATGGAAAAAGAGAACAGAAAAGCCATTCAAAAAAAATTAATTAAGCATTAACTATTTTTTTTTCAAACTGGTAATGACAATTAAACTAGTTTACAGCGTTTTTGAACACGATAAGGTGATGATTATTACCAATGCAGAATCATGCGCAGATTTCAATGCAGTGTTCAGAAAAAAACAAGGTAGAGCCGTTTTTGAGATCTTCCAAAAAAAATGTTTTTTTTTTGGATATTGGAGAAAAGTACATTTACTTAAATGTTAATATCTTTGAATAAAGCGCGTCATTTTTAAATCATTTTTTTCATGACAATGAAGACTAAGCATTAATTTTGAAACTACTGAAAAATTACGGCATTCTTTTTATTTTCTTCAAAAATTTTCTATATGAATCTCGTGTTTATCAACATTTTCAATGGGATAACAGGATTCAAGAAATAATTATTTGAATTAATACTATAAATTTCATTAAAATCCAAAGAAAATGAGCTTTTGATGAATAAAATCGGTGGAAAATTGTCACAGTTATGAGTCAGAAAATTGTCACAGCTTCAGAGTTCCACTACTTGGTGTCGTAGTAAGCATCCAAACATCGCATGTAAAGTTTTTATGGAACATTCATTTCTCTATCAATGAATTTGATTGAGACACACCAGGATAGAAAACCGAGTTGATACAAAAAAAAAAAAAATTTATTCGGGTATTATTAAAAATGGTTTTGAATCAAATGATTTAGTCTTCGATGTTCTGAACTTGTTTCTGGAATCAGAGACCAACAATGGTGACCCATCATTGCTTCATCGGTGTAGGTTAACTTTTACTCCGTGCTTGGAATAGGGTCCTGGGTGCTTAAGCCGTTCCATACCCTAATATGAATTTTTCAATCTTGTTATCTCATTAAAAATGTTGAAAAACGAGATTTTTATGGAAAATATGCAGAAGCAAAAATGCAAAATACTTTTCAATACCTCTAAAATTTATTTTTAAACAGGACATAAATAATCCTAGCGCGTTTGAGCTGTTTAGTGGAATACTTGTAACTAGAAATGAGAAGAAACAATAGTATTTTCCACTTAATAAAGAGATTGAAATTCTCACTCAGCTGGGTGAATACCATGCTCCTCTCTCTCAAGCAGGTTGTCGATGTGTAGCAACCGTTCACGTTTTTCATCTCCTCCTTTTTCGCCGATTATTCATTATCCTCTCTCTTGCATATGCGAAAATATCTCTCTCCAAAATTCAACGAATACAATTTCTCATGTCCCATTTTTCACTGAAAACATGCTACCTAGATCGTATACGAGGAGCAAAAAACGAGGAGTTCTACAACATGAAGAAAAATTGGCTTTTTATCAAGTTATAATGTCAGAATAAAACCAGCATAAAGACTAGTGGATTTTAAGTTGTCAACAAAGTAAGTGAAAAATAATTATCAGCATCTAGGATTCACTGAAAAGGAAACGATTTATCAGCTACTCATGCTCTCCGAAAATATTAAATCGCCGTTGGTTTTCTCGCAAAAACTGCTGTGAGCGTATAATAGTCTCTCGCATTCTCATTCTCATCTGTTTCTCCAAGCGGGTCAAAAAGGAAGTTTTTCTTCTCAAGTGGGTGAAAATTTCTGTCTCTGATTTAATCCCAACTACCTCTGCTTATCTTGAAAGATATGCGTATTTCGTCTACAATGTGCAGACTTCTTCAGCAGTGTTGGAAAAATCATGTTAAAAAAACGTTCACTCTTTACTCAGTGCAATGATATATCACCGAAGAACTTCGCACTCGATGTTCGCAAACGAACTTCAATCTAAAGTTCATGAAAGCGCAGAGTGAGGAAACGTTTCAGTTCTCATCGCGAAAGATTTTTTGTTCCTCCATCTCACAACGTTTCACTCGTATTCGAGATCCGATCCAACCAAATATCTGCTCGGCTTTGTTCTTTTTCTCTAGTGAGTATGTGTAGGCAATGTTCACGTGAGTTGTGATGATTGTTTTTTTTTGTTTAAGTATTGTGCCGCCGCAAAAGTCGAGTGGCAAGAAACTTCTGCTGAAATGGCGTGACGCATTGAGGACAAATTCAACCCAACCTCCCCGACCACACAGTCATGCGGGATGTCATTTAAGAGAGATATCTCTCTGTCTAGATTTCATTTCCATGAAATGCGCAGTTTGCTTTTCAAGCACGAATGTGATGTAATGATAGAGAGTCAAAAAAAGATCTGATTTTATTCGTTTCCTCACGTCGGTGATTCGAGTAGAAAA
>JASCZW010001351.1:0-49102 GCA_034211315.2 Aedes japonicus | reverse complement strand
AAATCCCATGCTTGACTATGAAATGTTTTTTTGGTATGAGGATATTTTTTTTCAGTTTCATGTTCTATGATGCTTCACTTTTTGCGCTTTTTACGGCATATTTTAGTATTAAACACCCATATGCATTACCTTTTTTGTCATTGGACAGTACTTTCAACTTGTTTATTACAACCTGTGTTGCTTGGGAGGCCTTCAGGATGGTTAACTTGAAAGTTCAGAAATATCTCACTACGCGGCGCTAATGTGCATTTTATAACCTGAACCTCGAGATCCTTGACATATAGCAAGTTGGCGTCTTTGACAAAGTTGTTTAGTTGATTAGGGCCTTCCGGATGATTTTAACATTAGTTCATAACTCGTCCGCAGCGTGGCACTAGTGTACGAGTGAACTTTGTATATTGCCTGTATTTTGAAATCTAGATTGTGTATAAATTTACTATTTTCATGAAACTAAGATTTAAAATTATGAGTTTCCAGATACTCGACTCAACAGTTCAGAATTAACTCACTCCGTGGCGCTAATGTGCATGTAGTCCGTAGAATTGTGATATCATTCGTCGTTATGTCGTCATTTTCCGTGAAGATGTGTTCTGCGACTGTCGATTTGAAGTTATGTGAAATTCCTTTCTCATTCTGTTTGACGGCCTTTCTAGTTGACGGTTTGACCAACATATATTTTGCTGCAGTGTTTACACTTGATTTTGTATTCCCCTGCTCTGCCTAATAATTCTACTGAATCTTTGGTGGAGCCTAACAACGATGTCAAATAATTGTGCCTACTAGAGAAAACTAAGTCCAAACCAAATTCCCTTTAAATGGGTTTCAGTTTTTGCGGAATGTCTTTATCGAAGGTGACGGATACACGTTTCAGGGGTTCAGGTGAATCGAAAAGGGTTGTTTGTAATATCATATGTAGGGTAGAGAACGGCTTAAGCACCCCAAGACCCTATTCCATGCACGGGGTAAACGTTAACCTACAACGCTCATTTTTTGCAGTATGGTGCTCCATGTAGTGAAGCACCATACTGCAAAAAATTAACGTTGTAGGTTAACGTTTACCTCGTGCTTGGAATAGGGTCTTGGGGTGCTTAAGCCGTTCCCTACCCTAGATGTTTTTCTTTTTGTTGATGATCGCTTGAATTGTCCTCTTTTCGTAACTATTGAGTCTGGCAGTTTCGAAGATATACCTATGCTAATTATTTGTTTTTTTTTCGGTTTTATTGAGAGAAAGGGTCAACATCCGGTGGATCATGCGGTGGAAGTGGCCATTTTGTGCTGAAAAGAGTGGTTTGAACACTCTTTGGGTGTTTGTGGGTTTTCTGAAGATTTTAAACTCTAAAGGAGATGATGACAATGATTTTCTCACTACTTGAAGGTCGAGGAATGCAAGTTTCACTTCCTTTTCAATTTAGAGTGAACTAAATGTCTTTGTGAAGATTGTATTAAATATGCTACTATAGGGTTGCTTAAAGAACACTTTCAAAATAACTCAATAAGAGAAACAAGTCATACTTCATTATCATTTAAATGTCCTGAGGACTGTAGATGTTGTACAAATTCCTGAGAGTTACGAACTGAGCTAGTTGGGAATTGGTCGAAGATACCTTGAAATAATTTTACTAGCCATTTTGCTAGCATATGGGCTGAAGTTTTTGCAGATGAAACAATGTGGCTCATTTTGTTTCTGGGTTTGTGGACTTTAATTCTGGAAAGGATGGAGTTTGGTTCATGAAAACGAACTTAAGAACGTCCCTGAAGTTCTCTGAAGAGTTTTACTGAAGTTCTCTGAAGAACTACCCTAAATTTTTCGGCAAAACTTCCCTGAAGTTTTCTAAAAACATTCCTGAAGTTTTCTAAAGAACATCCCTGAAGTTTTCTGAAGAACTTTTCCGAAGTTTTCTGAAAAACTTCCCTGAAGTTCTCTGCAGAATTTCCATGAAGTTCTCTGAAGGTCTTACCTGCAATGTCGTGAAGATCTTCTCTGAAGTTCTCTGCAGAGAACTTTCATAAAATTTTCTGAAGAACTTCCTTGAAGTTCTTTGCAAAAATTCCATAAAGTTCTGTGAAGGACTTACCTGGAGTTTTGTAAAAATCTTCTCTGAAGTTCTCTGAAGTTCTCTGAAACTGATTGGAAAATCAAGGAAGTTCTTGAGAGAACTTCAGAGAAATTGTGCAGATAACTTCGGGAAAGTTTTGCAGAGAACTTAAAAGAAATCTTTCCGAGAAGTTCCGAAAATTTTGTAGAGAATTTCCGAAAATTTTGTAGCGAATTTCTGGAACGTTTTTCAGATCACGCCAGGGATGTTTTTCAGAGAACTTCAAGCAGTTTTTCTGAGTATGTCAGGGAAGTTCTTAAAAGACCTTTAAAAAAGGTCTTCACAAAACTTCGGGTAAGTCCTTCAGAGAACTTAATGGATGTTCTTCAGAGAACGCCAGGAAAGTTCTACAGAGAACATCAGAGAGATCCTTCAGAGAACTTCTGGGAAGTTTTTCATAGCATTCTGGTAAGTGCTTCAGAGAGCTGCAAGGAAGTTTTTCGGCGAACTTCATGGAAGTTCTTCAGAGAACGTTATGGAAATTCTGCAGAAAACTTCTGGAAAGTTCTTCAGAAAACTTCAGAGAATATCTTTTGCAGAAAACTGCTGGGAAGTCTTTCAGAGAACTTCTGGGAAGTTTTTCAGAGAACTTCTGGAAAATTCTTCAGATAACTTCAGTAAAGCTCATCAGAGAACTTCATAGAAGTTCTTCAGAGAACTTCAAGGACGTTCTGCAGAGATCTTCTGGAAAGTTCTTTAGAAAACTTCAAGGAAGTTCTTCAGAGAACTTCAGAAAAGTTCTTTAGAGAACTTCCAAGAAGATCTTCACAAAACTTCGGGTAAGTCCTTCAGAAAACTTCGGGGAAGTTCTTCAGTGAACTATATCGAAGTTCTTCAGAAAACTTCATGGATATTCTGCTGAAAAAAAAACCTCATGGAAGCACTTCAGAGAACTTCGTGAAAAAACTTCTTCCATAAAGTTTACTGAAATACTTCAATAAAGTTTATTTAAGAACTTCCACGAAGTTCTCTGACAAGCTTCCATGAGGTTTTTTTCTGTAAAATTTCCATTAGGTTTTCTGAAGAACGTCCATATAGTTCCCTGCAGAATTTCTCCGACGTTCCCTGAAGGACTTACCCGAAGTTTTGTGAAGATCTTCTCTGAAGTTCTCTGAAGAACTTCTTTGAAGCTCTCTGAAGAACTTTCCAGAAGTTCTCTGCAACTTCTATGAAGTTCTCTGATAAGCTATCCTGATGTTCACTGAAAAACTTCCCATAAGTTCTCTGAAAGACTTCCCAAAAGTTCTCTGCAGAAGGTATTCTCTGAATTATCCGAAGAACTTCGCTGAGCTTCTCTGAAGAACTTCCTTGAAGTTTTCTGAAGAACTTTTCAAAAGTAATCCGCAGAACTTTCTTAAAGTTCTTCGAAGAACTTCCCTGAAGTTCTTTGAAGAAATTCCATGAAGTTCTCTGAAGAATTTCCATGAAGTTCTCCGAAAAACTTACTTGAAGTTCTCTGAAGAACTTCCATGAAGTTTTCTGAAGCACTATCCAGACATTTTCTGAAAAACTTTCCAGAAGTTCACTGAAGCACCTCTGAAGGAGTTCTCTGTAGAAATTCCGTAGCATTCGCTGAAGAACATCCATGAAGCTCTCTGAAGGACTTACCCGAAGTTTTCTGAATAACTTCTGTAAATTTCTCTTAAGAACTTCCCTGACGTACTCTGAAAAACATTTTGAAGTTCTCTGAAAAACTTCCCTGGAGTGCTATGAAAAACGTTCCAAAAATTCTCTACAAAATTTTCTGAAGTTCTTTTGAAGATTTCCTTTCAGTTCTCTGCAGAACTTCTCTGAAGTTCTCTGCAAAATTTCTCTGAAGCGCTCTGAAAAGTTTCTCCGAAGTTCTCTGAAAAACTTTCCTAAAGTCCTCTGAAAAAATTTCCAAAGTTCTCTACAAAACTTCCATGAAGATCTCTGCAGAATTTCCATGAAGTTCACTAAAGAGCTTCCATGAGGTTTTCTCTGAAGAACTATAATGAAGTTTTCTGAAGAACTTCCATGAACTTCTCTGAAGAACTTCCATGGAGTTCTCTGAAAAACTTCCCCGAAGTTGTCTGAAGATGTTCCATGAAATTATCTGAAGGACTCACCCGGAGTTTTGTGAAGAGCTTCTCTGAAGGACTAGTGAAGTTTTCATAAAAACTTCAAAAAAATACCAATTTTGCGGTAATCAACCGCTTATGTGCAACAAGCGATAAACATTCATTATACAGTTCATCGACAGACCACTGCCACGCAGTGAGATAATTCTGATATATTGAGTCGAGTGTCTGCTAGCTCATAGTTTTACTGAGAACAGTAAATTTCTAAACGATCTAGAACTAAAAAAAAAACAGGTAAATACACAAAGTTCACATGAACACTACTGCGAAAGGGTGATACGGTCAAAATTTGGTCAAGGGAAAACGCGTGTAAATCGGTGAAATCGTTTATTTAAAAAATCAAATTAAATTTCTTTTTCAAGTTCAATTAGTATAAAATTCAGGAAAAACATTCAGTTAGGTTTCCGCTTTTCCAAATCCGAATTACCGGGCCTTACGCTTGACCCCTGCCATCAGATTTTGTACAGCCACCTTGTCCACCTTCTTCGCCGCAGAAAACCAGTTTGCCTTGAACTACTGCTCGTCCTTAGCAGTTTTTTTGGTCTTCTTTAGGTTCCGCTTGACAATAGCCCAGTATTTCTCAATTGGGCGGAGCTCTGGCGTGTTGGGAGGGTTCTTGTCCTTGGGAACCACCTGCACGTTGTTGGCGGCGTACCACTCCATGGCCTTTTTACCGTAATGGCAAGATGCCAAATCCGGCCAAAACAGTACGGAACAACCGTGTTTCTTCAGGAAAGGCAGCAGACGTTTATTCAAACACTCTTTCAAGTAAATTTCTTAGTTGACAGTCCCGGAAGCTATGAAAATGCTGCTTTTCAAGCTGGTACACAGGTACAGATGGCTTGCCAAACCAGATATTTCTTTGCGAACTTTGACAGTTTCGTGTGCTTGAAAATATCTGCTTCCTTTTCCCTTCCTTTTGCCGTCAAAATGAGGTCAAAATGCGATATTCGGTGGTCTTGGGACTCAAGATATCGGAAACTGGCAAGGAGCTCTGGGTCTCAAGACTTTTCTCCGATTTTGTCGACTAGTGTTTTTGAGGAACCCACAATGAAAAAAAAAAAAGAATTCAGATATCCTAAAAAATAGAAGGGCCTCATTATTAGAAACTTTCTTGTGGAAATCAACTTTTCTCTAAAACTTCAAACTAAGGCTGAAAATGTATCATTCCATCTAAATCTATAATCTTCTCTGTGTGCGTTCTGGGTCAGTAGACTAAATACTCGTATCTGTCAAAAATAAGCAGAAAGGTAGAGGAGTAAAATGGAGATAACTAACCTTTATCTCTCTTCAGGGCTTCCACTATGCCCGCTAATTTTTATCAGGATTCTCAATATATTTCCCCAATGCCTAGCCTTCAGAGCAAGCTTTCTATCAGCAGGTTTCAGCGTAAAATTTGCTTCACAAGCTCAACTATTCATTGCTTTTGACAACCATGAAAGCTCCGTCCAGAATTAATATGCAACGGATTTTTTATCTTCCTTTTTTCCATTGAACACTGTCATAAGGCTACTACTGGGAGGACACCCTATCACATCTCGTTTGCTGTCAATTAAAACAAGATTCACCCCTTTGTTTCAAGCGATATATTTACAACCGCCGCCGCTTTGAAACTGACCCGAGAAACACACACACAAAAACTCCGAGCCCGAACGCGAAGAGTCTGGTCGCGCATAAAACATCATAAAACATTAATAACAAAAGCTCCTGCCAGGACAAGCCACTGGCGTTAGCTTCGTTCCCAGCAACAATCTCCCAATCCTTTCGGGAAAACGTACGATGACCGCGTGTGAGCTGGCTACACTAGATTCCGATCCCGGCGATGTTGCACCATGCTGGCAGAAACAAATAATTCCTGACTTGCCTCCAACTGCCAGCGGCCACGAGAGGAGAAGAGAAAAAAAAACACGAACTAACTCTTCTTCCCCGCCCCACCCCGACGCGACGGATGGAGTGGAACAAAGTTTTAAAACAAAATCGTAAATTCAGCGATCAGGACAAAGTGAATTATCTCCCGATAGTGGCCTTTTTCGCCGGCGGTTGCCGCGGGGAATGGTTCTTGAAAAGTTTAAAAAAATTTGGGCTTACTTCGACCTTTAAATTTGAAAAAAAAATATTCATCGAGTTCTTTGATTAAAATTTACACCGATGCATAGTGGCACAATTCTGAAAAAAGAAGGCCAAAAACATTTTCACCCTTTTGTTAACATTTGATCGAGTAGGTGTCTTAAGAAGAGTTGCTCAAAATATTATTCCGCATCTTTTGAAAAAAAACACGCCTAACACTTTCAAATTCTAACTTTTTTCAGCTGCGAGATAACGGGTTAATGTCTTCGACAAAGTTGTACACTGAACCAAATAATCTTATGAATTTCATAAGGTTCAACTTATGAACGATGCTTTAGAATTTCATAAGGCTGGCTTATGAATGGATTTTGTTTCACCCGACGTTGTTAAACACATTTCACCCGACGTTGCACACATTTTTTGGCATTCCTAATTCTTCTAAATCTTGGGGAAGAAGATCATCAAAGGGTGTGCAAATTTGATGAATTACTCACAAAAAAGCTGTTATGCCTCTAGGATTCTAGAGTCTAACGTTAAAGAGATATAATTGGCTTTCTTTCAGTACTACCTTAAAACTGTTTTTTTATGAGATAATCAGTATTTTGTTCACATTTGACGATTTAAGTTTACATTAAGAAATTATAGGAATTGTTAAAATACAAATTTTTGCTGAGCACATCAATGCTCTCTGATGACCACATTTTAATATATATTTGAAAAATTATCTTATGAACAAGTATTCCAGAAATTTTAAACGTTCGGTACCGAAGGGTACCTGTTAAATCCTTATTTTGAATTGGTATGGTAATAAAGACTGTATTTGGACATTTGAAATTTGGACACACAAAATAGGTCACCAAAAATTTTCTTTGAGCCCGATTCTTTTCAAACTTTCTGGAAAATAAAGTACTACTAGATGGTTAAGTTTTGACATAATTGGTTTACTGAACTTCTTCTCTCAACCCAAATGCCCGCACCTTTGCCTTGACCCCTTTCATCAAATTTTGGGCAGTGATAGACCGACTTGCTTACTTACTTTTAACCACACTTTCTTTAGTTCAAGTTCATTTTCTAGCAGTTTTGGAGTTTTAACGAGCTTTGCCTTCATGATTGCCCAACATTTTTCAATCGGGCGAAGCTCCGGTGTGTTTGGAGGGTTGACGTCTTTTGGTACAAAAACTACATTATTATGAATCCTAGAGGGTTTGAGCTGTTTAGTGGAATACTTGTAACTATAATTTAGAAGAAAAATTAGAATCTCCATTTAATTCCAACTACCTTTGCTTATCTTCGACAGATACGCGTATTTCATCTGTCAATGTGTAGACTTCTTCCAGTGTCTCGTACTAATAACTCGACAGTCGAGTTATTAGTACGAGACACTGAAGAAGTCAGCACATTGTAGACGAAATACGCGTATCTGTCGAAGATAAGCAAAGGTAGTTGGAATTAAATGGAGATTACTAATTTTTCTTCTAAATTATAGCTACATTATTATTTTTGTACCAGTCGAAGATGGGCTGGGCATAGTGGCAAGATGCCAAATCCGGCCAAAACAGTGTCGAGCCATCGTGAGATCTCAAGAAGGGCAGAAGTAGTTTATGGAGGCATTCGTCCTTGTTGATTTGTCCGTTGACGGTCCCAGAGGTGATGAAGGGCTGACTCATTTTGCCACATCCGCAGATCGCTTGCCAGACAAGGAATTTTTTGGCGAATTTCGACAGTTTCTTCTTCCGTACACTCTCCGGAACGGCCAACTAAGAGGTCGCGACGTCGTGTTCCTGTCCTGGCATTTGTTTGGTGTCGGCTTTAATGTAGGTCTCATCGTCCATCACAATGCAGAACGGTTTTGTGAACCACTCCCTGTACAGTTTTCTTGCACGAGTTTTGGCCACCGAGTTCTGTTTATCGCTCCGGTTCGGTGCCTTCTGGACCTTGTACACATGTAATCCAGAACGTTTCATTGTTTTCTGCACAAAACAAACTGAAACTTTCGCCTTTTTCGCAACATCCCTGATCGAAATGTTTTGATAACGCTTAAATTGGTTCAATACCATCCTGGCCTTCTCCGGATTTGATGTGCCACGTTTTTTGCCACTACCATTTTCCGCTTGGTTGTCTTACGGTCCTTGAACGTTTTGATTACATGAGAAACGGTGGAATGTGCGATTCAGAGCTGTTTTCCGATCCATCGATGAGAAGCGTTTGGGTTTTCGAAGTGAGTGCCCAAAATTTGCTGGCGCACTATTTCTTCATTCGAAGCCATCACTGAAATCACTCGACCGATTTTCACGAACTCATTACACAATTCACACAATACAATGAAATACATTCAGATAAAATTCCAATAATTTTTACCCACACGCTAAAAAGTTACGAACAATTGTGTGTGTCCAAATTTCATCGAATACAGTCTTTAGTAACAGTATGTGACATAATGCTCAACAATCTTGAAGAAAGCTGGACAGGTCCTGGCGCGGTCTCAAACCGATTATATTTGAAAGATTATCTATTGAACTTTTCAGCTTCGGATACTGAAGGATACCCTGAACATTTTTTTTTAGAAATAATGTTAGTTATTAGTCAATTAATATTGCGGATGTGGCATAATATTCACCGAATTAGAAACACAAGAGTCGCCCATTGTGCTCTGTTAGGTACCGAGTCTTATTATTTTAGATATGAAGTCAAAATACAAGTGAAGGCATAAGAACTGAAACAGGCTAACATATGTTTCGTTATTTATAGATCACCCCAAACTATCTTGTTGTTGACGTTTAGTTTTGAGCTTTGTTTACTTGGCAGGCGTAGTTTTTTTTTTCAGCGATCGATTTATGTATACATTGTGCCACAAAATGATATCATTCAGTCCTTGTCGGATGGAATTTTTCAACAAAACAAGCTGTACTACCAATGCCGTAGTTAAGATATTCGATCTTATCGTAAGAGCTCATTACCCGGGTAACCAATAAGCATTAGCATTTGCAGTAAATCAACCCTAAATCTACATTTCAGCATTTTAGCATTATATTAGCATTATTTCAGCACCTTGAAAGCTATCGGTTGTAAAGCTGCATTTTAAATGTTATTTAAATGCTTATAGCCTTTAATATGTATTTCGAATGCACAATAGCATCAATGAAGCATTATCATAGCATTGCAGTAGAGAAGCCGTATATTAGGCCAAAAGTGGCATTTATGTTGCATTTACGGCGACTTAAATGCTTGATAGGCTGCCGTACAGACGTTTTGGAACTGCTTATCGATTACCTGGGTAGATTTCAAGGTTTATAGAAAATCAAATTTTCTGAATCCATTCATCCATTGATGCGAAAACCTGTTAAAAAAGAAAAAAAAATTGAGCGAAATTGCCTAAAAAATGATCTTGAATTCAGATAATGAACTTTTAAGAGATGATTCTGAAAACAGAAGTAATATAAGTTTGTACGATTGATACATTTGTCAACAGTAAATGAAAATGGATTCTATAACGCTCGTTTGTCTAAAAGATAATCCCAAGTATCATTGCCAAAACCATCCAGCTTTATTAAGTTTTATTAAAGTTTTATGAAAGCCACTAGAAATCAATTCGGTTTTATTATGGCAGCAAGAGGTGCCAACAAGTTTCAAATTTAATCAGGTTTATAAGAACCCACACAGCTTCTTCACAGCGAACCTAAAATCTTGACTTTTTAAATTTCTTTTACTCCTATCAAAGGTTTTATTTTGTCTTTATAAACTCATAAAATGCTGTTTTGAAATGCCGTTTCAGGACTCATTCATATTATCTTATTATGGTCAGTTGAACAGGCATTATAAAACCATTTTGCCTCCAATAAATGCCTCAAACGGCAATTTGGCATTGAGGAATAGTTTTATAGTAGCCATTGCTAAGATAAATTGGCATTTTGGCAAAACCGCGATTTCTTCCAATCGCCATATTGAAAAATATGAATTAATTGAAATGTGGAAAAATAAATACACCCAATTTTAAATGTAATACAATTGAACTGAAGATCAAACACCAACTTCGGTATTCTTTTTGATAACCTTATTGAATTCCATCAATTTTCAGGAGTTTCATGATTAAGTTAAAGAATATATTTCTTTCAATTTGGTTTTTGTTGCTGTAAATCCGCATAATTTCCGAGGTGCATTAATTTTCGGCTCTTATCGTGCTTATATTCACCATAAAATTAAATGCGCATATGATTTGGAGCATGATACGCTATGAAAAATTCAATTTGTTTTGGATATTTTGCTATCAAACATAATTACCTGCAACACCAGCCTTTATTTACTGTTGAATGAATTAGAAAATCAGAGAATCGAACAAAGCAGAACAACAAAAACCAACCATGATATCACCGTGAAATTTGACAGCTGTGGCCATTTGGCCATATGCTGGTTTTGATGGCAGCCAATAGGTTTTATGATGGTTCTCAAGTGGTCATAACATCTTGCACTAGCACATTTTTTAAATCTTTATGGTCTTAGAAAGGTTATATTAAGTTGTTTTCACATCCGTCTATAGAGTGAGCCACTTTGCACACACTTCGGTTTTAAAGATGCATAGAGGAGGTGTTGGTGAACAAAACAGTTTTGAATGTAGTTTCATTAACAAAGCCGGGAGGAGTGCTAAGCGGCTGGAATAGAATTGAATTTTTTACGCGGGATAATACACTTCTCAGCTTTTTATTCTTCTTAACTTTTTTGTATTAACAATTAACCAGGTACCCTATGGTACCCAGCGTTAAAATTTCAAGATTACTAGTTCATAAGATATTCTTCCAAATACTTCTAAATTGGCATACCTGTACTATTTCAAACTGACGTTTTACTAGGTACCCTACAGTAATCAACGCTGAAAATTTCAGGAATACTTGTTCATAAGATAATCTTTCAAATACAATCTGTTCTAGACCCCGCCAGGACCCGCCCACCTTTTCTAAAGTGGTTGATTATGACGTCACACAGACACTTCAATTACCTTATATCAAAATGTGGCCATCAGAGAGCATTGATGCAAAAATGTGTATTTTAATAATTCCTACAATCTTAGAATAATTGCATTCCTTGAACAGAATACTAATTATCTAAAAAAACAGTTTTAAGGTAGTGCTGAAAAAAAGCCAATTATATCTCTTTAACATTAGGCTCCAGAAACTTAGTGTCTTCAGCAACTTTCCTTAAAATAACTTGTTCTACAACTTTGTCGAAGACAACAACCCGCTGGAAAAAGTTAAAATTTGAAAGTGTACTTAAGCCCTCATGAAAGGTTAGGCGTGTTTTTTTCAAAAGATGCGGAATAATATTTTGATCTTTACTCTTCTGAAGGCACCTAGTCGATCAAATGATGAAAAAAGAATGAACATGTTTTTGACCGTCTTTTTTCAGAATGGTGCCACTGTGCGATGCCAGAATGAAATTCGGATATTCAAGCACTGTCACACCTTCTACCAATTTCCCTCCTTAAAAAACTCCACTTTTTGCGGCACTATTTTTACGATCCTTTTTTCTCTCTCTCTCCATTTTCTCCTCCCACTAGCTCCCGAAAAAAAATAGGACAGCTCTTCCGGAACAACTTCCTGCTGGGAAAGCCGCCTTTCCCACTGCCACAAGCAGCAAACACATATTAGTAGTGTGGAATTAGCTCTGCCTCTCCGCTCCGAACTCATCCTGCATGTATGTATGAATGGCGGCTTCATCAACTGTGGCAAGGACGACCACGACGACGACGACTACGGCATTGAGGTCCGGAGTGGCCATCGTGGGGCGGCGGCGAAGGCAATGCTGACCAAACTGCCTGTGGCATGTTTTGGACCACGATGCCAGCGTCCTTTCGTCGGCAGCAGGTGGCATCCCTCCTCCCATCGGCAGCAGAGAAAGCAGAAGCGGTGAATTCTACCCGTGACGGAAGTGGAAGAACAGGTGCGACAACATCGACAACCACCAGCACGACGACGACGACGACGATAGTCAATTTAATCAAATTAACTCGACTCACTAGCAGCACCACCACCACCACCAGCAACAACAACGTCATCAGGACACTATCAGCGATACGTGGTTTATGAAGGTTGATGTTGTTTGGGTTGTTTTTTTTTCGGCAAGTGATACTAGAGAATATACAAACAGAAGTGCTGTGTGACTCAAATACCGGAAATTGGTGAAGGAAAAAAAACCGTGGAAGTACGAGAAAAAACTAAACAAAAATTTCAACTGACAAATACAAAGAAAGAAATAGAGTGCATTAAAGTAGATAAAATTAATCAAGTTAGTAAATTAATTGACTGAGCAACCGAGAATGGGACTGGTGATTTATGCGACGGTGCTGACCCTGCTGCAGCTACTGCTGATCCCAGGTGAGTGAGTTTTGTCTATCAACCATCAAACCCCCATTTCGACAACGCTGACATTTGAATGCGAAAAAGGTTCTCCCAAACTTTCCCGAAAACTTTTCTTTTAATTTTCCCACTAAATCAAAAGCCAGAAACTCTGATTAAATACAACACCACCCCCCGATGGACGACGACCACCCAGTTTTACAAGCTCCCACAGCGAAACAAAACATTTCTGTCCTGTGTTTCGGTTGACTTGAAGCGCGATGGCAGCCACCAACCAGCTCAGGTGCGACAAAGTCGCTGTCGGTTGGTCGTTTCCAGATCCTGTCCCAAGTCCAGCAACGATGCAGTGGGAATTTCGCAAAACCGACTTATTCATAGACATTTAGCTTTAATTGAAACCAGCCAACTGAGGAGCGGCAAATTTGGAGAATCGCTGTGTAGAGGAGATACACTCCGAAACAACTGTTTTCGTGCGCTCAAAGCTGTCACCTGGCGGGGGGAGAAATAAAACTGCATTCCGAGCGCGCAGAGGTGGGATAGTCACGTGATGGTTCCCCATTGGATTTGGGATCCGGATTGTGCTTCCTCTTCCGTTTATTGTGGGTAAATTCAAATTCAGGTGCAAAAAACCTCGAGGCTGTGTCAAGGTTCTCGGGGAGAGTAGGTGAGACAATTCAACACAAAACAACGGGAAAACAATGGCAGGCAAATGGACAGACAAAAATGGCGAAGGATAGCAGGCAGAGGAGCTACGAGACAACACGTCGGATACTTGTGACACATTGTTGCGATGTGACACGAGCGGATGGGGACAAAAAAAAACGAGACATGTGCATGCACGGAAATGGTCTACAATCTCAGGGGTGGTATTCTGGAGTAGCAGGTATTTAGAGCAGTTTCTTTTGACGTAGGATTACTTTTATCCTCAACATATAGAGGGCCTGTTTTAAAATTGTGTTTAGATAAGGTGTGTGAGATTTTAGATGATCAATAACTCTTGTTTTATTGAACGAAAAAACTTGATGGACGTTCAATTTACTTCAGAATTTTGTACTGAAATATGATGTTGGCATACCCAGTCCAAGGACGAATAATAAGTGACTAGTACATAAAAAAAATATCATTCAAACCATAGCACAGTGGGCATAATCGAAGCTGTAATCGGACTTATTTCAAATCCGCTGGTATTTGTACATGAACTGATGTTTTTCTATAGGAAAAAAAACTCCAATAAATCGATTGCCACTAATTTCATCCTGTGCAGAGCATGGGAAGTGGCTCATTTTGCCCCATTTCACCCTAATTCGGTGTGTTCGTTCAGTTTTTACTCCGATAACTACAATTGCCGCTGTAGGTTTCACTTGAAAAGGGACATATCTTATGTGAAAAACTCTCAGGAATCGAATGGTGCCAATTTCATGCTGTGCCGGGGTGGAGAAATGGTCTATTTCGCCCCATTTCACCCTAAACATGTGTTTTTCAGTGTTTACTCCGATAACTACTACTGCCACTATTTTTATTTTTGTTACCAGTTTCATGCTGTGCCATCTAGAAGGTTTAATCAAAGTAACCTATTTTCTTTGTTCTCCAAGTGAATTTTTATAAACAACTGTCATTTGACTCAAATTGAAGTTCGAATGTGCAGCAAAATTTTTCTTTTCAAAATGTTGAATAGTGAGATTGTGAAAATTTACTTAAACTCTAATCGCAAGAAGCAGCGAGTAGTGCAGCTTCTGATAGCGAGAGGTGTAGGCTGTGAGTCAACTTTGTCTAAAGATGTGACGAATTGGGTGAAACAGTTTACTCGACGCTGGGTAAATGCGCATGGAAAGAAACGTTTTTATGAGAGAAACAACGGCTGGCTAAATCAAACATTCGAGGTAAGTTGATGGAGCTTTATCAGTCAAGGTTGCTCTACGTGACATGGTACGCAGTGATACTACTAGAATATTGGAGTTGGATGAAGTGGCAGAACGGATGTCTGCATTGACGGCTTCTTCGGATGAGGAACTAGACGACTGCATACTGTATATTTCCGCCGGAGTAGACTCTGCTTTTGGGTTCTCGCACTACAACCAGAACTCAATCCTGAAGCAAGATGATTCGCTGCTGCGGAGCATGCTATGCCGTTGATGTTGGTACATAGCTGGAAATGATCAAAAGCTGTGGATCAATCCGAATCCACAGTCGGACACCTTGAGTCATGCAAGATCGATGACCTGGGCTAAAGAAACTGAAGAACGCACTAAGATGATGTATAGAGCACTCTATAGTGAGGTTGAGGAGATAAACAGTCGACCTATCGTTATCGATTCATTGGTATATATGTCTACACGAAATATTTAAGAACATTTCATTAACCAACATTTTTTGTTTCATTAATTAGCAGAACGGAAAAGTCCGCGTTAAAGCTAGTGCATTCTATGCCATGGTCGATGGAAAAGCGGCCAATGCTATCGTGGACAACCAAAACACACACACGTCTGTCCTTTGTGTGTTCCTGGTGCTGATCTGCAAGTTGGGCTTTCCTTCTTCCATTCACAGCTGAATGTTGTAGAGTGGCTGATTCGCGCTGCGGCACAGAAAAAGGTCGGTAAACAGGGAGACAAATACCTTGCTCAGTCGAATCCACTTGTGAGAGAAAAAGTCCCCGAAATCTCTGATACGTTAGAAGGAGCATTTAAAGTGAACATTAACGAGCAATCAGGATAACGTTGTCATAAACGCTATAAGCATGCCCGGCTACAGGTTTCGCGGAAAACTTCACCCGAGGACAATTTGACGGACATTTTACACATGTCGTTAGCGTGATCTGATCCGAAAATGGCTCACCTGGAGGCAACATCAAAACGCCGAAATGTCAAGCATGCATCTCAAGAAAGTGAAGGATTTATGCGAAAAATGAAATTTTATTTTGCCGAAAATACAGGAATGCAGAATGCGGACAGCGACACCGATGAACCCGAAGATGCCAGTTCTGAATCCGAGTCGAGCGATAGATCCGAAGATGTCACAGACTCTAAGTCCAAGACCAGTGATGCCAGTGATTGTTAAATTCAAACAATACACTTTTACGTACAGGCCCAAAAGGGCCTAATAATGTGTTTAAATATCTATCCTAGTTGAAAACCATTTAATTTCCCAGTGCACTGCAGTGTTTTCTACGTAAGATATGTTCCTTTTCAAGTAGTTATCGGAGTCAAAACACATGTTTAGGTGAAATGAGGCGAAGCAGACCATTTTCGACTGCACAGCGAAATTGCACCATTCGATTTCTGAGTTTTCGCAAAAGACATGTCACTTTTCAAGCAAAATACAGCGGTATGTAGTTATCGGTGATAAAAAAACTTTGGGTAAATGGGTGAAATAGACCATTTCTCCGACCCCGGCACAGCATGAACCACTGGCACCATTCGATTTCTGAGAGTTTTTCACATAAGATATGCCCCTTTTCAAGTGAAAACTACAGCGGCAATTGTGGTTATCGGAGTAAAAACTGAACGAACACACCAAATTAGAGTATTATGGGGCAAAATGAGCCACTTCCAATGCTCTGCACAGGATGAAATTAGTGACAATCGATTTATTGGCGTTTTTTTCCTATAAAAAAACATCAGTTCATGTGCAAATACCAGCAGATTTGAAATAAGTCCGATTACAGCTTCGATTATGCCCACTGTGCATAGGCATACTTCCCTTAAACTGACGCCAGGATCGAGGGTAAATTGAGCTACGAAATCGTTTGGCTTTTAGCATCTGTTAAGCAAGGTTCTGGAGGGTCATCTAGTTTCACTTTCAATTGAAAATCGTCGTGAGACGATGAGTTTTACATCCATACCTTTCAATTGAAACACATTATCTTCTTTTGACAGCAATTTCTTAGTCAGCTTCAGCAAAACAATCTTCAAACAAACATTTTCGACTAACCTTCTGTGTCAAACTAGTATGAAGCAGACCAATAGAAACTCGAACTGTTTCAAAGCTAAAAAATTCAATCTTTAACGATTTATTACGTACCGGGTTTTCCAAAGTAGGATTGGTTTTATAAAAGTTTTGTGAAAGCCACTAGAAATCATTTTGGTTTATTATGACTGCAAGAGGTGCCAATAGGTATACAATTTTAGTCAGGTTTATGAGAACCTACACAACTTCTTAAAACCTTGTTTTCTAACATTATTTTACTCCTATCAAAGGTTTTATTTTGACTTTATGAACTCGTTAAATGCTGTTTTGAAATGCCATTTCAGGACTCATTCAAATTATCTCATTATAGTCAGTTGAAAACGCATTTTAGAACCATTTTGCCTCCAGTGAATGCATCAAATGGCAAGTTGGCATTGAGGGGAGCCACCAAATGACCAAATAGTTTTATAGTAGCCATTGCGAAGATAAATTGAGTTTTTAGCAAAACTGTGATTTCTTCCTATCGCCATATGGGAATGTAAGAAATCATTGAAATGTGAAAATACACCAAATTTTAAATGTAAAGCAGATGGCAGGTAGATCAGAGACCAATTTCGGCATTATTTTAGATAACTTTATCGAGTTCCATCAACTTTCAGGAAATTTATGATTTATTTATCGAATATATTTGTTTCAATATTGTTTTTGTAGACGTAAGCTCGCAAAATATCCGATGCGCATTTATTTTCGGCTCTTATCGTGCCAATATTCACCATTAAATTAAATGGGCATATGAATTGGTCCATTATAAGCTATTAAATAAATTCATGTTGTTTTGGATATTTTGCTATTAAACAAAATTAAAACTTTTTCTCTGATATTATTTACTGTTAAATGAATCAGAATAGCAGTGAATCGAACAAAGCAGAACAAGGAAACCGAACCACGATATCACCGAGAAGTTCGACAGCATGGCAGCCAATAGGTTTTATAAAAGTTCTCAAGTGGTCTTACCAGCTTTTACTAGAACATTTTCAAAAAAAATGATGGTCTTATAAAGGTTTTATTAACTTATTTTCACGGCCGTCAATAAAGTGAGCCACTTTGTACAAATTTTGGCTTTAAAGATGCATAGAGGTGGTGTTAATGGACAATACAGTTTTGAACGTAGTTTTATCAACAAAGCCGGGAGGAGTGCTACACGGCTGGAATAAAACTAAAATTGTTACTTGGGATATCACATTGTTGCAGAGTCTTTGTCCTAGCAATTTCACTTAAAATTGAAGTTGAGAATTCACAATATTGCTTGATTTGTAGCTCCGTTAAAATTCCGCTTTAACCCTACCGTACTCTTCTTCTTGATAGTCTTAGAACATGTTCTGAGCGAGATTTTTTCAACCGAGGATTGCGTCTTAGCTTTCAATAAAGGAGTACGTTGCGAGTGCAAGAATTTGGAGCGTCACGAAATATGCTTAGGTTTTGAACGATAATAACTAGTTCATTTCATGACCGATTTTCAAAATTTTTGCATCAATCTATCTAGAAAATTTCTACGCATCAATTTTTATATTAAAATTTAATGATTTTTATACAAGAGGATAACTTATAATGTAAATTTAGCAGAGTGAATTTATCATTTATACCTATTTTTACATTTCAAGCACAGACTTCATATTAAAGTAAGTAAACTTCTCCTAGGCAGCGATGAATTTCGCATTTTGATTAAATTTTTCGGCAGTCGACAATGTACAATGACGAGCAGTCGTTTCTCAGGGAGGCATTGATGCTTCCCCGTCAACCTCGCTGCGAGATACATGGCTGCTGAAGCCTAAGGGGGGGGGGGGGGGTTTACAACGACATAAAAATCAATCATCCCAAATCACCTGCAGATGGCCACCCGCAACGACGAGGAGCTGAACCAAGAAAGAAAGCCAAAGTTATCGCTAACCATGTTTCTCTCTCGTCAACTAAATCCGACCAAATTAGTTTGCCAATTAAAAAGTTTGTTAGGTTGAAATTTTCCCTTGTGCGGCATGAAATTTCATTAACCGCGCCCCGGCTGAACAAGGCATTCATTAAACGCCACATCCCGTAATTCTAGAACTGATAATTCGAGCCAAACTGCGACACGTCAGACCGACCATGATTGAGTTCGTTGCGGGTCCTAGTTGTGCATAGCGTACCGTTGCTGGCGGTATATAATGAATATTTCATTAAATGATTCAGTATTGAACATAACCAATAGCTAAATAATTTATTTGAAGTTTACTGGCATGTGATGATTTCCCTTTCACAGTCATCATTCTCTTATAACTAGTTGTTTAATGCTGGCACTATTCTCTTCAAATTCCAATCAGTGTTTGTAAGTGTTTCTTACATTCTAGTGCCTTGGATGGAGTCCCTACTTTTCGATAGGAATCAAATCTAGGGTTTTTTTTCATTAGGGTGAATCTACAATTAAGAGATTCTCTCCAGGCTCGCTCTTTTTCATTCATTACAGCGCCATTATTAAACTTTCGAGGGATTCTTTAGTACAGATCGAAACACAATAGTGCTGGCCAGCATACTCTACAAATAGTAGAATGAAAAACGTAAAAGTGATTGGTTTATGAATGAAAGAGAGCGAGCCCAGAGAGAATCTCTCAATTGTAGATTCGCCCTAATGAAAAAAAACCTAGAAATAATGTTGAGAAAGTCTAAGTGAAATGTCGCAGCATGTGGCTGCATGTGGTTCCATAACAATCTATGTATGTGGTTCCATAACAATCTTCTATGGGTTAAATATAGTGGCCCTCATTACCATCGTAGAAAATACAGCCGGGACCGTATCCAGTGTTGCCACATTTTTCTCATGACCAATCTGTATTTTCAAATCTAAAAATATTTTTTATCTGTATCTGATTTATGAAAATCTGTAAACATATCTGAATTTTACATACATTAATTGTTATGTTATATATTCTCCGTGCGAGGAGTAACGATTATGATGTAGAAGGAGATGTTCGCTCATCACCATGAGGCACTAAGAGTGAACAACAATGTTTTTGGCTAGAATGAAAGATATGAAGAGAAAGTTTTGATAGTTCCGCTAGTGTGCGGCAGGCTTGGAAATGTAACAGATGTTTTAGGAAAATTGAGCGAAAAGGGCATGTGTACAGTGGTATTCGAACCAACGACATTTTTGCCTAACATCCCACTGCGGGGTAGGTCGAAGCAACGGACTAAGTCCGCCACTTCAACAGGCAAAAATGTCCGGTTGGAAGACGCTCATGTACCACTGTGGCTTGTATGGTTATTCTAGCGATCTATTGTGTGCACTCTGTTTACTGATGCGCACATGGGAGAGGAACTCTCTCCTTTTTGGGTTTGTTTTGATTCGCACCGACTGCACCCTTTTCGCTCAATTTTATTTTAATATCTTTCATTCTAGCCAAAAACATTGTTGTTCACTCTTAGTGCCTCATGGTGATGAGCGAACATCTCCTTCTACATCATATCTGAATTGTTCATTTCGGCCTTTTGTGATTTCGACTTTCTGTATTTCAGGCTTTCGTAGTACTTCCCTGTTTATTCAGAATTCTGTATCGGAAAACTACAAAAGATCTGTATCATTACAGATAAATCTGTATAAAGGGTGTACGGAAACAAATTGCGACACACACACAAATATTCGGAAAAATTCGCCCGTTCAACCAAGCATCTCAAACTCTTAGGGAGTAAAATAAAACATGTTATGAATATTTTCCCTTGTTTGTTTTATTCAATTTCATATCCAAATGCCCGAACCTTCTTCTATACGCTTCTCATAAGGTCCTGTACAAAATTTGGACTAACTTTTTTTTGCGTGGCAATCCATATTTTCTTCATATCTTCCTCCGATTTCACTTCCATAGGATGCTTCTGAAGTGCCTGAGTAACGGCCATCATAACCTAGTACTTTTCAATTGGCCGCAGTTCCAGTGCCTTCGGGGGGTTGATATGCTTCGGCACGAAATTGGCCTCCTTAGCCTTGTACCACTCCAAAACCTCTTTCGAGTAATGGTACGAGGCTAAATCCGGTGAGAAGATCGTAGGACCATCGTGTGGAGGCATTCCTTTAGGTGCACCTGGTCATTGACCGTTCCAGTTGTCACGAATGCGGTGCTCCACTTTCCACACGAGCAAATTGCTTGCCAAATCACACACTTTTTGGCAAACTTTGATTCCTTCTGCTTTCTAACGTCCTCAAGGACAACGCATTTATGATGAGCTGTGAAAAACTGGAGCCCCAGAAGCTGCCGGAAGTCTGCATTTACACACGTCTCATCATCCATAACGTTGGGTGTAGAGCTTCCGTGCAAGTTTTTTACCTACCGTATTCTGCCGTTCATCGCGATTAGGCGCCTTTTGGACTGTGTACATGTGTAGTCCTTCAAGTTTTTTCGTATCATCAAGAAAGTTTTGGGTTTGGCCACATCTCGAACTGAACTGTTGGGATTCCTCTTGAAAGCTTGAACTATCCGCTTGTGATCCTTAATATTATACGGAGATCCATTTTTGCCACTTTTTTCTTTACGATCGATGGTTAAACGTTCGTGGTACCGATTTACCCAGGTTCCTGCTGCTGACACGTTGAGAATTATCCGAATTTTCGAGCTACGTGCGCAAAATTTCTTTGCGCCGCTGCTTTTCTTCCTACTCTATCTTCGTAACGACATCTGTTTTGATGGCTCTCCAAATATTCGGGTTAGTAATGCAAACATGGGGAAACATTGCCAATACGACAGTTGGATACGACGAGTAAGGTGCTTGAGACGATAATCATCAACAGGCTGTCGAAGTACACGAAGGGTACAAGCGGCCTGCTAAGCAATCCTGCCTGTCACCTAGACAGCCGAAATGGCGTTCCAGCATAAGAGCAATGCGTTCAATAGCGCCAGTTGGGAGGCTATTGTCAACGGCGCTTCAACGTCTCCGGGGTTTCTGGATTCCTGAATAGGATTCTGGGAAGCTATTTCCGGAATAGTGTTCCCTAACGGAGTAAAGATTATCAGTTTCACGGACGACATCCCCTTGAGCTCTATGGAGAATCCATACAAGGATAGAAAGTAATGGCCAGTCACTGTATTGACGTAGTAGGGGGATAGATGCGCTCCAGAAAACTGGAGCTGTTCCATGATAAAACAAAGGATATTGTGGCCAAATTGTGGCCGTTCAAAAGAGCACAACTTGAATTGGAAAATTTCAACTCTATCTTACTTCTCTAATCCAGAATTCAATCCAGAATCAAATTCAGAATCCAATCCAGAATCCAACCCAAAAACAAAGTAGTGAGGGCGGGATTGGAACGGCTTATGATGTTTTTCGTGCTTTCCTCAGCTCGATCTCGTCAAATTAGATCCCTGAACACTGACCACTGTGGCTCTAACGTGCACCTCGTCAGCTAGGGACCTTTCAACTTGATCTGCTTGAAGGTTGTATTCTTGACCACATGATCCTTCTTCAACTCCAAGATCATGTCGCCTTTCTGAGTACGCCTGGTTTTGACGACGTTCTCTTCTAACTCTTTCAACTCCGGATTAGCTCTCACTGTCCATAGAAACTCAGCGTACGTCGTTGCGCCCTTCACGCGGACCACTAGGGCATCCCCCATACTTCTCTCCTGGTATAGCCTTTCTTCTTACTTCTTCTCTACTTTCTGCTATTATTCTTTCTTCTTCACGGCCTAATGATGGTGTTTCACGATGCCTCTGGATGCGTGGATTTGAGAGAACCTTCGGTGTCCCCTGTATTCTGAGCACTTTCCACTCTATGGGAATCCAATCCAGAATCCAACTCAGAAACAAAGTAATGACACTGGATTGGAACGGTTTATGATGTTTTTTCGTTACTAAACGTAAGCAATCGTTTGACCTCTATCTATTCACCCAATCACTCAATTCATGGTTACATGAACAAACACTCCCGTTTCATTTCACTCAATTTTGAAGTACAATTGTATGCAATCAAGGGATGAAAGATATTTTTTAAAAGTGAAAGTTATAATGAATATTGAAATGTCTGAGAAATTAGCCTTTTTTAAACGGAGAGAGAGTAGAGAGAGAGAGAGAGAGAGAGAGAGAGAGAGAGAGAGAGAGAGACTGAAGCTTGATGACACAATTTTCCATAGTTTTTTTTCCCTGTAATGCTCTTTTCCAGTTTTGTATTTTAAAATCAAAATTAAAATTTCATTTGATTAATTCATCTGAGTTTTTGATTCAACAATACCCATTGATGGTGTGTACCATATTTTAATATGGTGTCATCATCACTCATGATCATCAATATCATTATGGTCATATGAATGATTTTTGTAAAGACTACTTCTTCGGTTAGTTTGTGATTATCTCTTAAATTTCAGGAAAACTCTCTCCTGATCTTCTGCAAGGCTCTTTGTTTTATTCTGGGAAGTTTCCTCCTGAACTTCAGGCAAAATTCTTCATGAAGTTCTTGGCAGTCACTCCTTATGTTCTTCGAAATTCACATTTAAGAACCCAACCTTACCTTCCAGAACATTTGGTATTTTTTTTTCCTGAACATTGTTACTTTCTAAACTTCTGATAAGCCCCATACTGAACTACGAGGAAAGTTTCTGCAAAACTTTAAGAAAGTACTCTTCAGAATTTCTTCGAAGATCTTCTTAAGATGCTAGAAGTTTCTTCCTGAACTTCTTAGAAATTCTTTTCAGAGCTGCCGAAATAATCTCTTCTGAACTTCAGAGAGAATTGTCCTGAACTTTAGGGAAGTTTGTTCCTGATTTTTTTGAGAAATTCCTGCTTGAACTACTAGAAAGATCGCCCTATACTTCTGGAAAGATTCTTCCTGATTTTATCAAAAGAATCTACCATAATGGCTGAGATTTTGTGAATTTCGAGCAGTTCTCATTCTGAAATACTGGAATGTATGATTCGAAACTTAAGGGAAGCTCTCAAGTACTTCTGGGAAGATCCAACTGAACTTTTGGTCTCTTCTCAACTTCTGAAAAGTCCTCTTGTGAACTTCTGCGGAGTCCTTTCTGATTTATTTGAAAAAAATCCTTCTTGACCCTTCAGGTCCTCAGTGCCCTCTCTGGTAGATTTCTTCTTGAAATTCGGAGAAGTTTTTTCCAGAGCTTATTCTTTCCAAACTTCTGATTGGTCCCATCCAGCACTACGAGAAAATTTTTATTCCAAAATTTTTAAGGAAAATTCCCTTAAATTTGTTCTTGAAGTTTCTTCCTGGACTTCTGAGAAGTCATCTTCTGAACTTCTCCAGAACTTTGGGGAATTTTGATCCGGAACTATTGGGAAATTCATGCTCAAATTAAAAGGAAGTACCCCCAATGCTCCTGGAAAGTTTCTTTCTTTTCTCCCTAAAGAATTTTGAGAAATCCTTATTCTGAAATACAGAATGTTTTCCTCTGAGCTTTGGAAAAGCTGCCAAGCACTTCTAAGAAATTCCAACTAACATTTAGAGAAGTTTCTTCCGAAACTTGTGGTAAGTTATTTCCTGAACTTGAGAGAAGTTTTTACCTCAACTTCTATGACGCATCGTCCTGAAGATTTTTTTTTCCAGATTTTTTGAGAAATTTGAGGAAGATTTTTTTCCTGAACTTCTGGGAAGTTCAATCTTGAATTTCTGGGAAGAACTTCAAAACCTCTGAAAAATTCCAAACTTCAGAGAAGTCCTCTCCCCTCCACTTCTTCCTGAAGCTCTGTTTAGTTCTCTCCTGATTATTGGGGAAGTTCTGTCTTGAAATTCTGGTAAGTATGATCTTGATCTTCGGTAATGAATTTATGAAGGTTCTTCTTGCATGAACTGCTTGCTCCCAATACTTCTGAGAAGTTTCTACCTGACCATAGGTGAAATTTTTTTATCGAAGAAGTATCTAAGTTTCTCATATATTTTGTCTTGTATTGTGTGAACCTTGATTTTCGTTGTGACTTAATAGCAAAGGATCAATATTACCAACGCTTTGACAGTTGTTTTTTGCATGGGTTTGAACACACGTGGGCCCATTATGTCTCCAAGTGGCCCACCGCTTTCGTTTCTTCAAAGATTTCTACTTTAAATGATACCTACGATATTTTATAACATTTTACAAAGCTTCTTATCGTATTTACTATACTGCGTTTAAATACTATACTGCGTACTGCGTACGTTTTAAATTAAAACTTCATAGAATACCTTTATTTGAAATTTGAAAAATATTTCAAATATCTGTAAAAGTCTGCAACATAAATAAAATGTCTTCTAAATGTCTGCATCGTTAAAAAAAGTCTGCAATAAAATTGAAAAGTCTGCAAATTTACAGACATGTCTGTGAACATGGCATCCCTGATGCTATCTGTCTTTCTCTCACGGAAATGTTACTCAATTTTCGTAAAAACTGGATCTACTCAAAAATTTAGTTGATCCACTTTTTAACGAGAATTGAGTAACATTTCCGTGTAAGAAAAAGAGAAAGGACTACAATCCTACTCAGTCACTGAGTACCTATAATGGAACAGGAGTGTAGGTTAATGAGATTAACATAGGAACAGTTTACAATATAGCCTTCTATGCACATTTTTAAAGCGCACCCAGGATGAGAATTGACCTGAGAAAAACCCTACGACGACAACTAGACACAACCCTCACCGCTTGACAATGTCCAAGTCAATAACGACGACAGCGGAAGACACGACAACAAAATTGCTAAATGGGTGTGACGGATTTAATGATCGTCCCATTAGCGAAGAACAAATTACCGCCTTCGTGTATTGCGCCAACGCGCCCGTTCTCGCCTTCTGCTTCGGGGCTTCCGTTTCGAAAGGGTGTGTTTTCTCGCCTTCCACCGCCAGTTGGTCTCCGTTGACAGTTTCGTCCATCAACAACATCAACAACCGACGTTCCTACCCGCACCCGACGGCGCGGCGGTCTGTCGATTGCAAATCGATACCCTTTTATCGGCCCATCTTCCTCCCATCTGCTTCCGTGTGGCAGCTAGGCTAGGAGCGTCGAAAATAAAAACAGAGCAAATTATTTACGACATGACCACTAAACGGGTGTCGTGTCTATCAGTTAATGGCCGGTCTCTTCCGCGTGCTATCGGAGGAATTTTCTTCCGTGGAATCTCCGGATTAAGGTGCGACCGCCACCGGAACGAGAAAAGCAAATTTAATAATAACCTGTTTGTCGGAAGTTGGTGGTGTGTCCCATTTATGCTCTTACGTGCTAATAGGAATTCCATTCCTCGACAACCCTGGGGCTGTTCCGAAAATAGCGGAATTTTCTTTCGTTTATTGGATACTATTTGGCAGGCGAAATGGGGTTACATCTGCAGGCAACATGAAATGCAGCACGGTTTTAATGACCGTTTTTCGCTTCCCATGGCAGCAGAGGTATTCTTCTGGTCATCTTGAATTGCACTTCTCGGTGGTGGCAGACAATGTCGGAAGAATAGCAGAACCCAAAAAAAAAAAACGCTGGTGTGTCCTTAAATACCAGTAATTAGGAACTCTCGGAACCGCGAAGCAAGCCAACTTGCAGCACTTGTGCATTATGCAGAATCCGGTAATGAGTTAAATTGTGCGGATAATTGTCTGCTGCTGAGGAAGAGAAAGCACCCGCACAGAACGAAAAAAAAGGAAAATACGAGGGGTAATCAAGTGCAGACCTTTGGTCAGAAACGAACTGCTAATGGGTGACAATGGGAATGAAAGCTATTGGAGGTTTTAATGCGATAGGAAATTGATTCACTTGAAGGTGCTTTCCCCGGGTGGAGATTTCACGAATGATATTTATTCTTTTCAATTGTTCAATGTCTTTAAATTGGCTGGAGTTTAAATATTTGAGCAAAGGATTCTTTCCGGGGGATTTTCCTTTCTGCTGAATCATCCTGAAAAGAGGAAAGTGCAATTCTTGGAATCGCTTAGGTACACCTTCCGTTCCGCTTTGCAACGGCTCTTTCCTGCTTGCAATTGTAGCAAGTGGAGAACAAAGGTTAATCGAATAATGTGCTTTCTTAGGGAGGGTGCGCATTCTTCCACACGTATGATGAACGATAGTCAGGTGGAGTGCTTATTGCAGTTTGTTTTGGTATGATTGTTTTTGTTTGTTATCAGATCGAGGAACAGTTTGAAGTAGATTTTAGAGTGGAAAATAACTCGTCGAAGTAAATACAGCCATTGTTTGCTTGAGTAAACAATCTAACTTGTAGACCAGTGGTCCTCAACATGATCATCTTTGAGGGCCACGAAGCATTTTGCGAATGATATGGCGGGCCGCAGCGAATTTTCTAAAGACATTTAAGGATTATGCCTGTCGAGGTGAGGTAGTCATCCGCTTCCCCCCTCGCCCCTTCTGCATAGTAGGGTATGGCATAAAAGCGCCTACTTCGATATGTACTGCTTTCTGGCTCAATTTTCAACTTCCGTACTCTAACGGAACTATCTATCTATTCTTTTAAACCTTTCTCTATCTAATAACATTTCAATCAAAGTCTCCTGTTGATAATTAGCATCTTCCTTCCAACTCTGAGATGTGTGAATATATTGAAGAAATGATAAAACTTTGCTTTTTGACGATCATTCATATATGGCTTCAGTTTATTGCACGTATCATTTCAATTGTTTTACAATTACCATAATCAGTTCTCATTTATGTTAACAAAACCATATTTGCAACTTCACAGTCTAATATGCTTGATTGCGTTTTTCTTTGACGAGCTTATCAATATTAATAGTAAAATCTGAATTCGTAGCACATTTTCCAAATGCTCGTCTATCAAGCGATTTCTGGGTTTTGATTTTACATTTTTCATGTTTGAAAACATTTGTTCACAACGATATGTAGTGCCAAACAGCGACAGCATTTTCAAATCATGTTTCCGCAATTCAGGAAATATATTCACACTGATGTATTTCAAATAAAACTCCAGAAAATTCGTTTTCTTGAAGGCATCTTCAAGATTTGTGTTTGTCTGAAGTTCTATCAGCTCAAGCTGCAAATGGCTTGGTACCATTTCCAGATCTTTATGTTCATTTAATTCGTTTGGATTTGATTGAATCGATCATTGAACTCCGATTTTAGTGAAAGTTTCATGTCGACGTACTCTTTGGTTTCCTTAATCGAGCATGTCGACATCGAAGGAATGAGAAAATCTCGTTTTCCTAATTGAACCTCCACAAACGCAGTTTAGTTGCAAAAGCTCTCACGTGTTGGAGCAGCTCATGAACGAAATTTTGTTTTCCCTGAAGCTTACGGTTCAATTCATTCAAGTGCGTTGTTATGTCGGTCGAAAATGCTAAATCTGACATCCACTTCTTGTCTTCAAAAAAGTCGACCACCTTTCCTTTCATTTCCATGAATTGTTCAATTTCATGTTTCAAATCAAAAACTCGTTTTAAAACTTTACCCCGGCTTAACCACCTAACTTCGGTAATATAAGGCACATCGCTATACTCTGCTCCAACTCCTACCAAAAATTCCTTCAACTCGCGATGATTCAATCCATGCACCCCAATAAAATTAACAGTTTTCACAACATCACTCATAACATTTTTGAAAATAACAATTTTAGCGCACAGTTTTTCAACATGGAGAACCCGAGCAAAGGATTATACCAAATTGATAACAAGTTCTAATACCAGGTTATCATTTTTTGATCACTGAATATGTTATCATTCAGGCTGAATAAACAGCCAAAATAACAGAATGAATAACCAAAAAATACCCGTTGAATATCATAATAATAACTTATTTTGTTATCACTGAGAACAACTTGATAACAAATCCTGTATTGTTAGCAAATTTATTGAAATAGTAACAAATTATGTTATCAATTTGAAATCAAATTTTCATGCTAATAACTGGAAAAAATATTTTGATTAAAAGCAAAATTTCTAGTTCTAATATGCTGGTAATATTTATAGTTTTACAATTCAACTTATAACGTTCATAAAAAATAGTTTTTTTCAAAATGATAACATATGATAACAAAATTTGCCAATGGTGATAACTAAATTTGTTATGCGATAACAGCGGAAATAAAAACGATAACTGGGATAACAGAACTTGTTACTTATATGATATCAGCTTGTTATTTTCCTTTGCTAGGGAAGGCAGTGGTACTAAAAGAAATCGTCGTTGCCTACCGATTGAGCCTTTTCCGGAGATGGGCCTTCCTTTTTTTCCTACCATCGGTCAAAACACTTGAATGGATTCGAGACGACACAGATTTAATTTCATGATTTGGAATTGTTTTTGTTATTGTGTTTTCGCCAAAGTCTTCAATTCTCCGCTTAATGGTTGGAGCTGAAAGACTGATTTTCTCGAAAATTTTCTTTTGTTGTGGGCACAAAATTTCAGCTACAGATACGAATCACTTTTTGATCAATTCACCTTCCACAAATGGCCTCCCTGCGTGAGCAATTTTCTCGGAAATGACGTAACTTGTCTGCTGAACCAGGCAACCAGGAATCTTCAATTCATTCAATCTGTCGGTACGCAATTGACCTGACAGCGTACCGAACTTGGTTGCATGTTTTGTGTCGTAATGCCGTTTTATGTTAGACTCCTTTATCACTGATACGCTCTCATTGCAAATTAAACAAACCGGCTCATCCTTCACTGAAGTAAAAAAATAAAGTTTCGTCCATTTATCCTGGAACACACGCTCATCTCATCTGTGATTTTTATTTTCTTCGAATCACTTGTAGCCATTTTTTCACTGAACGGTAGCCACCAAACTTATGCGCGTCTGAGCAAAATCACGACACGACGATGAATGGAATGACGAAGATCGAGGACTTGTGAACAACGCAATGCTAGAATCAATACATTCATAACACATGTGTGCATAAGCGCTATCGTTCGTTTTTCTTCACAAAAAAACAGTGATATGTGTGTGTGAGCGCTTGAATGAAGACTGTAGTCGCGGATCTAGATGGTACGATTCGGCCTGTTCAATGACCGCTTGCTATCGATCGCAATCTCTTTTTTATCTCTCTTTCGCCCATTACCTGAAAAAAAGAGAAAAAAAAAAAAAAAGGGATTGCAATCGATTGCAAGCGTTCATTGAACAGGCCGATTGATAGCCACATGTAGAATCGCATTCAATGATTCATCAATATTATATCAGATATTCATAAATATATGTGTACATAGAAGTACAGAGATATTTTTTCACTTTTAAAGGGCGAACACGAAATTACTGCGACACATTCAACAGGGCATAACTTTTTTACCATTGAGTAAAAATCAACAAAATTTTGCACACTTTCTCATTGATGTATATTGTTTACATGCTGTCAAACTCGAAGTCGTGTTTTTCGATTCAACGAAAATGGAGGTGAACCAACGCGAGTCGAGAGAACAAATTCTTTCCAAACACCTGGAATTCCACCGGCAGTTGGGAAAAATGTTGAACATTCACCATTCAACCGTCTCCAGAGTGTTGAAGCGGTTCCGGGAGCGGTTGACGTTGGACCACGGCAAAGGAGCTGGAAGAAAACCGGGACCAAAGAACAAAAAGACGGAGGGAAAGGTGAAGCGGATGATTAAAGCAAATCCCAACGTCTCAAGCCGTGATTTGGCTAGAAAGATCGGCATGTCGCAGAGCTACAACATACATACATACAAGGTACAGAACTTCTCAAACCGCGATGAGTGGCAACAATCGACGGCTAAAACTCGGGCACGGAAGCTCTACGAGAAGATGCTGACAAAACATGGCTGCTGTGTGATGGACGACGAAACGTATATAAAAGCCGATTTTAAGCAAATTCCGGGGTTGGAGTTTTTCACCGGCAAGAGCAAGTTCTATGTGGACGACAAATTTAAGAAGAAGAAGAAAATGTCGAAATTCACCTCCAAATATCTCATTTGGCAGGCCATCTGCTCTTGCGGACTGAGGTGTGAGCCTTTCGTGACAAAGGGCACAGTAAATGGCGAGGTCTACAAATCTGAGTGCCTCGAGAAACGCCTTTTGCCGGTCTTGCAGCAGCACGACGAAGCTCCGCTATTTTGGCCAGATTTGGCATCATGCCACTATTCTAAAAGTGTCCTGGAGTAGTATGAGGCCAATTATGTCCATTTTGTTCCAAAGGACATGAATCCGCCAAACTGTCCGGAGCAGCGCCCGGTGGAGCAGTACTGGGCAATGATGGAGCGGGAACTTCGGAAGAGCAAGAAGACAGTCAAAGACGAGAAGGACATGTTAAGAAAATGGAAAAAAAAAACTGAGAAACTGGTACCGGATGACACTGTAAAGACTTTGATGGAGGGCATCAAGCGAAAATGCGTTCAATTTTACACTCAAATCTCCATCGATTAACTTTTCTTTTGGTATTTGAAGTTAATATATGTATAAAACTACCCTAAAATTTTGGTTCGATTCTAAACATTATAAGAAAATTGGCATGACATTTTAGGTGTCGCAATAATTTCGTGTTCGCCCTTCAATCTTGGGCTCTCATTCTGAATTGAGAGAAATTGTTGACGGAAAAACGATATTTTTTCTTACTCTTTTTTTCTGACCACATTGTGTGCGGGCCACATTGTTCCCACTAGCAAAAATCGTCCGCGGGCCGCATACAAGGTCTTGGCGGGCAGCACTTTGGGACGATGTTTAATAAACTTTCGAAGCGATGACTAAAACCAAAAGTTCGAACCATCGAACCATCGAACGCGGTTCCAATCGAGCAATGTAAATAAATACAATGACTTCACGGATAAATGCGTGGTATTGCTTTGGAATTTCATGTTTTAGATTCAAATAATGTATGCATTACAAGAAATGGCCTGAATTTAGAGACTTTTCATGCGATTACCCTGTCACCTGGTGCAAGCATGGGAAAACTCATTCACTCGCATGAGCACCACCGATTTAAAATAGCAACCCTCGGTTGCTAACAGAATAGTGTATGAGTGTGATGTTTCCTATCAAACGATTTTACACGAATCCTCGAAAACGAGCAAAACAGAATCAGGCGAAACAAATTTTCAGCTAGTCGTTATATTGAATTAATGCGTTGCCATTGAACGTAAGCGATTTGAATACACCGAATGAGATTATTTTGACTCAGTGAATGCAATCAGCTGGAAGGATCAGAGCAGAGATCCGGTTTAAAATTACGTTTTATGTTTTTTTATGTTGCATTAGGTTGCTTAACATCATGTTGGATGATTATTTGAAATGTTAAATAATGTGAATTCAATCAGTGTGAGTGTGATTCAATCAATCTCGCTCACCTGAATCCAACTGAATGCAATCGTTGATGATTGAGCGGGTAAAAAATAGGCAATGAGAAATCGTCCACACTGATACCGTCCGATTCATTCACTGTACGATCAGCTGCCAGTTTTGCTCAATTCTGTTTTCTACGAATTAAATGAAAGTAGAATAGTGATGAACAGAATCGGAATAATTTAAACGTGGTAACGCTTACTTATGAATATTTATGCGTGTGAGTGAAAATTAGCGCTAAGTGAACCGATTTTTCCCATGCTTGAGCTGGTGAATCCACCTATTCATCGCCAATCAATCATCGAAAAAAATGACAACATTATCAGTTCATTTCCAGCAGCCAGTCAAGCAACTGCGTTCGATAGTCGATCCGGCATTATCAATCTCCTCCTCCTTCTGGGAAAGCTCAGTTCCAGCCACCGACAGTGCTGCGCAATCGTAAAATGGTGGTGAAAAATATCTTTCCGGTGAAGAGCGACGTCGTGGTGATCATAGATTGCGAGAACTACTTGACGCTGGTCAGCAACAACTGGCAAGGGACCGGATTATTTAGGCCCCCGCTCCAAGAAAGTAAATGTTACGTTAAAGATATCATACACACCAAGTTCCCGAAGAAGGTCCTTCCGTGGCTGATCGTCAGCTAGAAGGGAATATCAAAGCCGCTGTTCTTTCCTTTGATGCTTGTGGTGAACGGGAAGACAAAGAAGTACGTGGTCTTTTAACTAGACCTGGCCTAGAACCAATATGCCAAGATATTACTGGAGGAAGTGAGCTGACTGAAGATAAACATTGTACCGAAGACTGTCAACCCTCGAAACATTTTCCAGCTGAAATCCATAGAAATTTTTGGGCGAAGCCCTTGCCGCTGTTTAACTTTTTGTGCGAATGATTTTGAATTTCCAACCTTGCGAGCCCCATTTCGCACAGAAAGATTGGGATATTTCTCAATAATGACTACAACTTTCTTGCCCATTTGTCGAGAGCATACTTTTCGATTTGTTCCACTTCCAACCTTCCGGTCCACAATCAAGCGCTGGTCAAATGATTTGCAAACATAAAATACTGTAGTTTTTGGTAGTTTTCGTTGCTGTGCAAAATCGTGTACGAGTAATTTTGGATTTTGCTGTCGTTCGTACAAAATTCGTTTGCGACCTTCCACTTGATTCGACATCATTTTACTGAATGTTTCAAGAATGTAAACATGTTGTACCACAAATAAAGTGGAGAGTTTCAGCTGTCATATAAGTGAAACGTTTCAGCGATCCTTGAAATAATTCAAAAGCTACACTGAAAGAAAATAATCCCAAAATTTAACGTGAACAGGCTTTGAAAGATTTTGAAAAAATTCTAGTGAGAGATGTTATGACCATTTAAGAACCTTCTTAAAACCTATTGACTGATGGCTCAGCTATTAAACTTCACTGTGATATCGTGGTTAGTTTTTGTTTTTCTGCTTTGTTCGATTCTCTACTCTTCTGATTCATTTCAAGCAGTAAATAATGATCTATAATAATAATCCCACATCAAATTGCATCACGAAAAAAAACCTGTGGAAGATTACCCAGTTGACCGATCCTTTTCAATCTTTCAGACGATAAAATATTACAAATCGGTAAGCTTTTGGCATACTTATTCCATTCCATTTCCATATAATAACCGTACGCTCGCACCTTACGCTTTACTCCACCCATTAGGTTCTGTAAAGTTTGAATTAAAAATAATGGACTTTTTTCGGATGGTGATAAAAAAAAGCTACGGCAGATAATTCCTTTCGATTAATTTCCCATGGACGGTAATTATTTAAGCTTACTTGCAAAAAACTTCTACGCCCTTGCGAGCGGCCTTCTACCAGTTAACCGTAACATTCACCATGGCGGACGAAAACAGGCGTGTAGGCATGTTTTTGAGTGCTTTTTTTGTTTTCTTTATCAATCCCTTCTCAGTTTTTGCGACAAAATTGTTGGAGTCGATCTTACGCTTCAGGCTGGCCCGGAAATTCTCGATGGGATGCAGCTGGAGACGTTGGGCGGGTTCGCCGACTTGGGTACCACCATTTAGCCGCTCCATCTCCTGCAACGATCGCTTCGAATAGTGGGCTGATGCCAGATCCGGCCAGAACACCGCGTCTTCACCCTTATGGTATTTCTTGATGAACGACGAACTATAAATATCCCCGTTCCCGGCCAGTTCGGGGCGAAAGAAGAGCGGCGTTGATATCCCCTTCTCACTGATTGTCAGCCACAGCAGCACCTTCTTGGGGAATTTGGTGTGTGAAATGAACTTCACCTCGGAGTTCCCATCCTTTGAGGAGGAAGTAAAATACGAAGTGCCCAGCCAGTCATTGCCATCCAGGGTGAGATAGGTTTCGTCGTCCATCACCACGGTCACGTCGCGATTCCCCGGGAAAATCGAGTTCACCATCTTATTCAGCCGCTGCCGCTGCGTCATTGCCTGCAGCTCTAGAACCAGTGGACGCGGCTTCCGCTTCCTGACATGTATGTTTATGTTCGCCAGGTACTTTTTCACTGTCTGGCCGGTTGAACCAAACTCCCGGCCAAGCGCACGCAGCGATGTAGCCACTTTTCCCTCAATCTTCCTCTTGAGCATCCTTTGGAGCTTCTTGTCGCTCAGGGTCGTTGGCTGTCCGGAATCGGGCTTTCTTTCGATGCTCTGATTGTTGTCTAATAGTGCTCAGATGTTGTAGATGCCGGAACGGTCGTATCCGGCGTCCACAAAGTGCCGCACGATGCCCTTTTTGACGCGGCGGGGTGCCGTTCTTTGAACGCGCACACTTCTGAACGGAGCTGCTTCACTGTTTATGCAATTACGGTTGAAGTTCGACTGATAGAGCTGTCAAATTTTGTCTGCTGACTCATGGGTAGTTTCAATCGCGGCGGAAGGTAATCCATGAAAATCGGCACTTTTGTCCATTGTTTAAATTGCAATTGTTATTTTATACTGCTACCTTGTTAATTATATTTTACACGTTTAAATAAACGCATCATTTCATTGGATTCGTTCCATTGTGCAATAGCTTGAGTTTAGCTCAATAAAACAGTATAATCAACGCCAAAACTACAGGTAAACTACTTCGTAAGAAGACATCTTCGGAAGCAATGTATACACTGGATTCAAGCTATCCCCACAGCAACTCAACTCGGATGTGAGCCCACACTTCGATCCACTTAATAGGATTACTAGTGAGCCCAAACTGTATGACCAACAACATACATTTGATTCAGTTGTAATCTTTTCAATTCCAACATAGTCATCTCATAAATGTCTGAGTGCCTTCACTTTTGACTAAATTCCACTACTAAATATTGATCGCATTAGTAATGTCTTCTTGTTCAATGGAAATACGCAAAGCAACAGTTTTACCTAATGCACCAACATCAGTCCTGCAGCATAAGCACTCATTATCGTCATGTACACCGATCGTGCTGATGTTGAATATACGACTCCATTTAGCAAACGGTAGTAAACCATAGCAGCGACGTAATTGCAGCCACCGGCCTCCAACCCTCACCATTATCGTAAGAAAAGCGGCTACGTGCCGCAATCTCACTTCGAATTTCCCCGCGAGAAGCAGCGGCAGTCAAAAACCCTGCAAGGAGATAATGGCGCGAAGCTACTGCTCGTAATAAACTCAGTCTCGGCTCTGTCTCAGTTCTCAGACGCAGTGTGTCTCCGATGCAGGCAGTCCTTAAACGGCGATGGTTTCCCGGCAGATAACACACTCTTCCAAGACGATGGGATGTAGGCATTCATAAAATTTGTTGAGTGCGGATTGACTTTCGGCAGTGGGTAAATTTTCGGAAGAAGTTCCTAAATGGAATATTAAACGAATGCGGGGGAAATTGCCTGGCGACCAGCGCATTTATGGAATCGATTTTGGAACCGCCGTTATGATGGGATCATCGTTGGCATCGTCATCACCGTCACTGTCACTTGCTCAGTGGACAAGATTAAGCCATTTAGGAAATTTGCTCCATTCGTCGTCAGCGCACTGCAAAGAGGTCGTAACATTTTTATGTCTACTGGAAATAAATCCATTTCCATCCCCCAGCGACGATGACTACAAATGTCCGGAATGTTCCTCTGCGAATAGTTTCGTACGGTGGTGGGGACACAAGTGCGTCCACTGACTGACTGCTGCAAACCGCATCGGGGCTCGCCGAATGGTGACAGTTTTCTCACTCCCTTATCCTTGAAGTGGCCGCCGTGTTGTTTGGGGGAGCGCCAGCTGTCCCATTCTGGGTGGGTGGGTGGTAAAATGCGGAGGCGATAGATACTTTGTGGCTTCATTTGGTGGATTTGCGGCAATCATTGCTGACATCTGGATGCGCACTCGACAATGCCGCCGCCGCCGGAGGTCAACCGGTGATGAGATCATTGCATTGGTGAGTTTGGCGAAAAAAAAATGGAAGGGAATCATGAGATGCAATTGCGGCACTTCGCACAAGTTTGGCTGTCAGACTGGTTTAAAGGTTTGGGTGGCGACTACTGGGTGGACTAAAAATGGTTTCTGCTGTTGTATTGTGTTATTGATTTTGGGGAGATCTTAGTAGGTCGCGCAGATGACGTGATGTGTTTCAATGTTGATTTCTTAGTTTATTTTTCTAGGCAAATTTTTTTTTTATAAGTTATGTGTCCCTTGACTCAGCCTATTATGCACCTATCGATGAGTTTTTTTTTATCATAATTCATTCATTGTTTTAGCTGTTAGTGATATTCAACAAGTTATACACTTGATTGGAAAAGTTTAATAAGACGTTTGATCACGAAATGATATACAACTCATGTTAAAAAGTCAGAAACTTTCGAGGGAATGAATGCAATGTCAGTCTTTAAGCAGCAAATTGGGATGAATAGACCCAGAATAGGTGCAACTTCGTCCTATTCGATGGATTTATTACTAAATACAGTGTTTGTACGGATTTTCGTAGGGATGTTATTTTCACATATGATTTATCGCTAATTCGATAATGAACACATTATATTTCACTTTGCATAGATTTTGTTCAACAGTTTTCTTGTTGGATCATTGTAATTTTGTCTATGTGTGCAGTAATTTTATAACGAGAGAAGATTTTCTTTATACCTAGGCTGAATTACTCGGTTTTTCGGTTTTTCTGGTATCTATTCCCCATTAAAAAAATACTTTAAAGGCAATGAACTTCTGATAGCTTGAGCGTTAATAACTCTTCATTTTGTAACAATTTTTTGAAAGGTAAAATTTGTTCCACATTTTATGGTGAACATAACCATGTGAGTAACGATTATGATGTAGGAGATGTTCGCTTATCACCATGAGGCAACAAGAGTGGACAGTGAGATTTTTGCTAGAATGAAAGATATGAAGAAAAAGTGTTGAAAGTTCCGTCAGTGTACGTAAGGTTGGAAATAGAACAGATGCTTGAAAATTGACCGCAAGTGCTTTCATTCACCACGAAATTAATTTCTTTTGGCAACACTGCCGTTTGAAACGTCAAAAATATTTCAGCAAAATCTACGAAGCACCGTTTTTTTCTTACAACTGATTTAGCCAGTCGTGAGAAAAAATCAACTCGCAGGTTCAAGCCGACATTTTTTCGACGTTTATTTTCCATCGGCCTACTTCCTCACAACGTAATGACAACCACCGACGGCAGGAAGACGACTCCACCACCTGGACCCTACATATCGCACTCATCAACACATGAGCAGAGACCAACGGCTTCACTTTTCTTCCGAAGGAAGACGTGACTTGATTTTTTCGCCTCAGAAAAATCACTCACCTCGACTGGGATTGAACAAGCAGGCTTGGCTTCTCTTCGCACGTGCAGCTAGCATGTGTACGTTTTAAACCACACGCGGAGCAGAAAACTCGACACACGCCGTGTGATCATTAGCCTGGGTCAAAATTCAAATTCCAGTTCCCTTTTGATTTTTGAAAGCCTTTTGGGTCCTATAATAACTGTGCTAAATTTCAGCTCGATCGGTGAAACTATATTTTTGCGATCGAGGTTTTAATTTTACATAGGATTCTATAAGGGAAAACTTACTTTTATGTAGACTAATCTGGCGAGGTGAGCCGTTGACATCTAAAAATAAGTGAACCAGATTTTCCTCTTGGAAATATTTCAAGGAAACTTTTTTTCGAAGACCGCAAAGCGATCCGACGATTGTGGAAAAAGTTATTGAGCTAAAACTGATTACAATCCAAACGAACGGCTCACTGAACTGTTTTTCTTAACAACACTGCCACCTGCAGCATGGCCTGTAGCCTGCTGCTGTTGGCGCGAAGCAAACACGTTGGGGCGTTCACTCGGCATGGAGAGAAGCCGATATCTAAGGAGTGTATCGAAAAGTAGTTATAAACATTCGATGCGTTATTACGCATAAACTACTGTATATATTTTTAGCGTGTAAGCGCCATTTGCTTTGTTTACATGTCAAAAATGATTATTCGAGTTCATTCATTTCCGTTGATAAAGTTGTATTCAAAATGTCACGAATTGAATTTGAGACTAAAGAAAATTCTGCACACTTGGTGCACCGAAAAGGTGTTACTTACAACCAGATTGCGAAAAGAGTAAATGTTCACCGGCAAGTGTAAAACGCATCATCGAAAAGTTTGGTAAGGAGTGCTCCCTCAAGGATTTACCAAGTGGCCGGAAACCCGGCTCCAGCAACCCCGATTTGGACCAAAGTTGTGGATTATATTCAACGGAACAAATCTGCCTCTACTCGCGATCTAGCCAAGAAGTTCAGGACCAGCATCGGAATGATTCAACGAATCAAGCGCAGGAATGACTTGAAGACGTACAAAAAGCAGAAAGTGCCCAGACAAACTCCGGAACAAAAGTCTCGTGCCAAAACCAGGGCTCGAAAGCTGTACAGCTGCATTTTGGACAATGTCGACCAGTGCATTTTGATGGATGACGAAACATACGTTAAAGAAGATTTAAGAACGCTACCGGGGCCGCAGTTTTATACTAAATCTGTTGGGGAACGTGTGCCAACCGCAGATACGACTGTTGCGATGGAGAAATTCGGTCAGAAGGTGCTCATTTGGCAAGCTATTTGCACATGTGGCTTGCGTTCTTCAATTTTCTATACAAAGGAACTATAAATGCTGAGATTTATCAAAAGGAATGTTTGAAGAACAGGTTGCTACCATTGTATAGAAAGCACCAGTCCCCTCCTCTCTTCTGGCCAGATTTGGCATCAGCACATTACGCCAAATCCACTCTACAGTGGCTGACGGAGAATAACATCAAGTTCGTAGAAAAAGACATCAACCCGCAAACTGTCCCCAGTTGCGACCGATCGAACGCTATTGGGCAATAGTCAAGCGTATATTTAAGAAGGATGGTACAGTGTCCCAAAACATGACCGATTTTAAGAAAAATTGGGCAGCGGCATCCAGGAAGTGCACAAAGGTCACTGTGCAGAATTTGATGGCAGGTGTCAAATCAAAGGTACGGGCATTCTACAGAAATGAACATGATGACTAGTTTTTCCGTTTGGATCTTTTGTAAACATGTTAAGCTATAATAAACTGAAATAGTATGTTAATTTTAACCATGCTTTCATGCCTATTTTATTATTTGGAAGTTTATAACTACTTTCTCGATACACTCCTTAGTCAACGTGGTTGCTTCGCTCTAACAGCAGCAGGCTACAGGCCATGCAGGTCGCAGTGTTGTTAGAAAAACAGTTCAGTGAGCCGTTCGTTTGGATTGTAATCAGTTTTAGCGTCAATAACTTTTTCACAATCGTCGGATCGCTTTGCGGTCTTCGAAAAAAGTTTCCTTGAAATATTTCCAGAGGAAAATCTGGTTCATTTATTTTTAGATGTCAACGGCTCACCTCCCATGAATTAATCTACATAAAAGTAAGTTTTCCCTTATAGAATCCTATGTAAAATTAAAACCTCGATCAGCAAATATAGTTTCACCGATCGAGCTGAAATTCAGCACAGTTATTAGAGAACCCAAAAGCTTTCAAAAATCAATAGGAGCGAATATTTTTTTCTTCCATATGTTCGTGTCCCAGGCTAGTGATCATCGGTTGCACATGTTACTGAAATTTGAAAATGGAGCAAGAGCATTGCCCTAGCGGGAGCGTGTGTCATGCAGAAAGAGAAACACGGAGCAAAACCAAAGATGCTCCGTGCTCTTCGGATTTCGGAATTTTGTCAGCGTTAGTATGCGGTCCGTACCTATCTCATGGAGTGTAGATGTTTTGTTGAGTAATGTACTGTTTTTCAAAGATGGCTGAGAAAAGGAAGCTAAGTGGGATGTGTCAGAGTTTGCAGGTTGGAAAATGAAAATGATTTGTCACAATTTTTCCGAAAAATCGATCTTTAATTGCTTATTGTGAAGGGCGGTCGCTGCGGCGTGACTCGAAATTTAATTTGACTCGGCATATTACTTCCGTTCATAATAAAAAAGGCACTGGAGTCTGGACCTCTAACAGCAGAACTAAGGAAAACATTTCCGCGGAAGATATTCAAAAGAAATACCGCGCATTCGTAGGTCACATGAGTTTGAATAAAAGCGGAACTGGTATGGCGCAGAGCGAAGTCTGTGCGGGATAAAGTTCAAATTTTGGAGAAATGGCGTGCTTTACGCTCACCCCTTGCTATGATGAGAAAAAATTTGGCCTCAGTTATTTCGGTGAGAAGTTATTTGATGTGCGTCAAGTTCTTGAAGTTTTTGAGATCTGGGTCAGGTTTACTCTGTCACTACTTATAACGGTTGCTGAATTTTATAGAAAGGAAGTCAATTTAATGAAAGATGTTCAGATTCATTTGATTGAGCGTGAAGACGTACAAGCTTCCAATTGGCGAAAATCCTTTTCGAAGATTCGAACAGCAAGTACGACGAAGATAATTTTGAAATTGCATTATTGCATTTGACAAAATGAAATAATTGTCATTTAACGCTCAATTCACTTTGGTACATTTGGATCACTGAAAGTTATCGTTATTCTGTATATATTATTGTACCATAAAAAATACACCAAGCTTTTGCAATGCCGGTTAATGCCACGGAGCATTTTTTCGGAAATGTATCAAAGTAACAAAGTATCAGATAAAGTTCTTCATATAACCCAGATGTTCTGGAGGACTTATTTCTGGCAGAGAAAATAAGTTTTGCTACATATATATTTCCAAAAATAAGGACCAATAACAGGGATATTCTGTTTGGTGAATACTCAAATAAATTTGACGGTAGGAAATGAATTCAAAATTTCAAAAAGGCGATGTTTGTGCAATTCGTCACGTTATTTGAAATCCACACAACTACAATCTTTGCGTTACTACTGCCTACTACTTCTATCAGTTCTTTTATAAGGCTTATTTTCATTAATATTGAAGAAACTAATCCAGAAACGATAAATGTGATATTATTAATTATTCTTCACAATGTACTTGCGAAAAAATCCGTAACTAATTTCCTGGCTACCGCCCGAAGCTGTTTCAGACAATGCGAGCACAGCTATATATCGAACTCGTTCCGTCTAGATAAGTCCATGAAAGCCTACCAGTCTTCGATGGCAAACAGAATGGAGAATTGAATTATGGCCAAGGATTTAAAACAAACACGGATTTGGTACCTTGAAGAGCTTTGCTACCTATATTTGATTAAAGCTATTAAGTGGATGATCGATGAAAAAGTTATAAATTCTCGTGGGAAACTGAACTTTTTGATAAAATCGCTCCAGTTAGAAAATATTATGTTTACAAGAATGAATTGCACAATTCGTGTTGAAAGCTGTTTTCAGCTGCAAATTATTTATTTATATTCTTGATGTTTTCATGATAAATTATTCATTTTAAATTAACACTACGGTTACTTACATGCGCAACATCGGGTATTGGAGAATGATGAAATTTTTGATTTCTATACGATGACTGCTGTCAAATGATTTAATTTGTATGGGAAACTATAACGTGCGGGAAAGATAGGGAGAAAGGCTTTTTATGACAATATTCTTGAATTTTGGATTCATTGCATTAACCAACAAACATTTGTTTACACCCAATATCTAAGGAAAATACATCAAACTTCTTTCAACCAACAGCGAATTCGATACAGTAGTGCTTCTAGATGATTTTCACAATGTGAAGCATTGGTAATGACTATCTCAGTTCTAATTTATTAGTTAATTAACTTTATTTACATCTTGTAATATGTGCATCATGGACGGTGTCATGAAATCAAACATAAAACGCACTGATAGAAACTACCATTTCCAGGTTAAATTAAGCGTAAACATCAACAATCTTCCTACTGACTATAAATGTCGTTTGATTTACCTGTATGTAATAAATGTTATATGGCTTACTATAAACATAGTAGATTTGACTGAAATTTCATGGTAGTTTTGCGTTTAGTGCAAAGTGGTTTTTACTAAAGATTTTATTCTGTGAATGAAAATTTCTTATGAAAATCTAGCAGAAAAAATCGTACTATGAGTCAACAGAGAAACATTTTGTAAACCATTTTCTTCCATTCTTCAAACATCATCATGCGAAGGTTACATCTGAGTGGAGCTTTCCTCTCCCTACGCCATAGAAAGGCTGTTGAAAGGCACGTGAGCAACACACTCGTTTGCGCGGCGAGCGCGCTCTTACAAACACCGACGGTGCAGTTCAAACTTTCGAGATTTCTCTTTTGTTGTTTCGCTCGCTCGATCTACCGAACGAGAGGGCGTGTATTCGTCGGTGTAGAGCAGATGCCGAACACGCACGGTGCACCACACAATTATGCGTGCCGTGACCCGATCACTCCGCTCTTCGCTCGAACGGAGACAGACCAAGCCTGTGAACAAGCAAGTCGAAATTGGTGAACTTGAAATGCTTGTTTCTGTGAGACCAGGCAAGTCGAAACTGTGTGACTTCGGATGCTAGTTTGTCAAATTTTCAGCCAAAAATATTGATAATTGACGAAGTTACAGAAGGTTGAACATGGCAGTTTTTAGACAAAAAATTTTGGTCGGCTTTTTTGTTACTGTGTGTATTTTTCAGGTGTTGCCAAAGTAAACAATGTTTTTAAAACTGAGCGAAAATTCACAACTTTTCGTAAGGATTTAAAGTTAAGTTGAGTTAAGTTCGTTATGTCTAAAAAAGTCTAATGATATCTTATGGAAGTAACTATTCGTACAGTGTAGACCTCGTAAATTACCTTGTTGATTATGTAAAGTATAAATATCTGAACTCAAGGATTTGGATTCCGTTTGACGTTCTCCGAAATCAGCAAACGGTTGCCGTAGCCAGATTGCCTCTTCGAAAGCTTCACTGAGTGCCACATATTAGACCTCCATGGATGACAGGATGGAGGAGGCGAATGAATCGCGAATTGCATCAGTTGCCGGGAGAACCTCCCATCGTACACATCGCAAAAATCGGGCGACTACGATGGGCTGGGCATGTCGTAAGAATGTCGGATGACAGCCCTATGAAAATGGTTTTCGAAAACGAACCGACGGGTACAAGAAGCAGAGGCGCGCAACGAGCAAGGTGGATCGATCAAGTAGAAGGCGAGCTGCAGTACCCTCCGCAGACAGTGAGGCTGGCGAGTGACAGCCATGGACCGAATAGAATGGAGACAACTTCTGTATGCAGCAGAGGCCACGCCGGCCTTAGTCTGATTGGTAAGGTAAGGTAAGGATGACAGTGTGACGCTTGTCTATCCTTGGCTGTACATGAACGCGAGATCCAGATGTTGATCTACGGCTCTGCGGGTTGTCGGCCCAATCGAGATCAGAAGAACGAATACTTCTGAAATCCTTCTCTAACTTCTCCTTGCCGGACGAGCCAACAAGCAAATCGTCTACATATGCTAGTACGATGACACTTGCATTGCCACGGATCGGTGTTTAACAGGTTGAACCTCTGCTTCAAAAGCTGGGGCAACCCGTGAATGCTTTTCTGCAATCGGCAGACTAGCTTCTCCTTCCCTTTCTCCTCACATCCGGAGGGCTGGCGAATAAAAACTTCCTCCTCCAAGACTCCATAGACGATGGTCGTATTTATGTCTAGATGTTTCACTATCATCTTCCGTTTGGCCGCGACTGTCAGAGAGGTCCGGAACGCCGCGTGGCTCGTAACAGGAGCGTTCAGCTCAAAGTCTTCTCCGGTCCTCTGCGCGTAGCTTCACGACCTTGCCTCCTATGTTGTGTTTCAGCTTAAATACTCACTTGGAGCCCACTAGTTCTTTCCATTTGGCAAAGGCACAAGCTCTCGGCGATGCAATTCAAATTTGTCTTCCATCACACATCGCCAGTCACTCATTCTCCAGAGCTTCCCTGTAGTTCACTGGCTTCTGAGTAGCGCAGGCTGCGGTGTCTGTTGCGAGTCCAGCATGCAATTCTCGAACGGTGCGGGTGACGCTGGACAAATCTTCTCCTCTTCGGTTGCAGGACGTTGTTAGTCTAAAGGGCGTGGCTCCGGTTTCGACAGTGTGTTCTTTGATAGTGTTCTTCTTTCTGGCAGTAGTAGCACGTTGCCTTGAGCTTTCCAGACGATGTTCCCGTAGTCTCGCTTCCAATTCAAAGCACCTTCTCTGTCATCTCCCCACGGCGTCTCTATTCATCCAGTAGCTAACCCTTCACGAATTCCAGTGTTAAAGGGTGTCCATATCTAATTGCATACAATAAACGCTGTACAAAGTTTCCTAATTGATCGATGCTTACAGACAATAAAAAATAACGCATAATTAGGCTTTTGCCATATTTATTTTGACGAAGGGCTAACGTCTCTCTTTTCGATTCCCGTATAAGAGGGGCGTTCTAAAGTTTCAAAATCAAAAGCGTAACACAGGTTTGGAGATTTTGAACGATAATATCTCCTCTCTGGCTCACATTCATTTTACGATAAGTATTTAGTATTTCATTCGAAATGTAGAACATCTAAGCTGAGTCTCTGTTGCTCACTTAATTCATTACATTTGTTGAAACTAACTTACTCATATTGGTTCATACTGCCACAGTTACCGTGCCAGCAATTATAAAACATGTGGGAACGACCGACCAACCATCAGTTCTCGTTGTGTATCCGTGAGCGAAAGATGTGTTTGTGGGCGGCGTTTTCATCAGACAGTGACTCACCTATAGCATACGGATGCACAGCAAGAGCTGATGGTTGATTTAATTACTACTAAATTATTTTTATTTTTTAATTTTCATTCTTTGTCGTGTACACTAATTTACATGTTTTTTAAAATGTTTTAGCCCAATGGGCTCTTCAGCTTTGATTCATGCTTTTAGTATGGTTAATGTGTTTAGTGTGATATATGTTAAATATAATTTTCAGATCAGCTCTTGGAGCATTGTTTGTTAAAATTTGATAACCTTCTTAACCTACAACTACAGCTACAATATGAACAGCCTAAAAGTTGGGAACCAGATTCCGGATCTGGTGATCCGATGTCAGGCAGCGTGCCCTGCTACCGATTTATAGACTCACTGAATCGCTCTTTGAGTAACTTTATCTCGGCCAGACGGTGGACTTCAGATGAAGAACCTTGGAGGGTGTTGAGGATCATTCTGAGGAACTTATTATGAACACACTGAAGCTTCAGGTGATGTGTTTTTGCACAATTCTCCCAGATTGGCATGTCGTACTCGATGACTGGAAGTATGACTTGCTTGTAGACAGCAAGCTTGTTTTTCAGGGAGTTACACTGTATGACAGTTCTGTCAACCTGCTCCTTGAAAATCAGCTGGCTTGTCTAGGGTAACGCCAAGGTAGACAGCTGTATTAGTCCATTCCACCGTTATGTTGTTATACTAATTTTATAATCCTCAGGTGGAACAAGTCTTAGAGAATTGGAGTGTGGGAAGAGGATGACCTGGGTCTTCCTTTCAGTGAAGTATTCAGACAGGAAATTCAGGCTTCATTGCAGTTTCGCGGTAAGCGCTCTTGTTACCCTACCGTTGAGAACGACTGCAGTATCATCGGCAAACAACGACAGAGATCCATTTTCAGGAAGCGGGGGTATATCCGAAGTGAATAGGTTAAACAGAAGTGGATCTAGTATACTTCCCTGCGGAACGCCGGATCTCTTGCAGTTTCACCATGCAGCGAAACACGAAATGTTCTGTCAGACAAATATTTTTTAATTAACTTCAACAGGAAGATTGTATTGTTTGAGCATGTACACCAGGCCACACCGGAAGTCAAATTGTTCGTTGAGCAAGATGTTGAGCTCGTCGGCAGATGAGAGAAAGCAACGGTAGAACTTTGAGAGAAGGCTCATTGGTCTTGGCTCTTGGAAGAGGAAGGATCTTTCCCAGGATTCTGGATGGGGATGGCTTTGGCTGACTTCCAACACGAAGGAAGTAGCTGAGTCGCAGACATTGGTTGAAAGTCAACGCTAGATTAACGTAGAACTGGGGTTCAATTGTTAGAGCTCAACGTTCATGGTGTTATCGAAACCTGGGGTCTTCATGTTCTTAGACACTTTGACATAGGTCAACAATTCGTCAGCTGAGTTTCCAACTCTTCCGAGAAGTCGTTGGGACTTGAATGGATGTTGTTCACAAGCTCTCAAACGGCAGCTTCGTGCAGACTGACGATGTTTTGTCCAAGATTGTGGGAGCTGACACTTCCCTTCTCTGTCGGAGTTATCAAGCGATCCTTGGAGCCATTGCAGACTAGTGGACTCAACGGTGGAATGGGCCTTGGTTGAGTTTTCAAAATGTTTGTCAAATTCCAAAACGGCTTTCAACAATCTGGGAGAGAGCGGATCTTGTCAGAAAAAAGGTTATTCCAGAGGTCTATCATTCTGGCCTAAATAAATTTGGTTATTCGATTGCAATGACATTTTTAATGTAGCAGACCAGTTCGCTGATATGGCCTTCGGGTGGCGTTGAGCTATTGAATTAGTTCCTTAGTGAGTTTATCAATGGGTACAAAGTTGCTCATCTGATCTATCACTGGGACATGTTGCTTCCGAACCGGGGAGATCGCTTGCTCGATGCTCTGCAGCTGCCGATCGATGTCTTCAACCGACCCGAGGTGCATGTCGAAATCGATGTTGTCGTCAACGTGTTGTCGGAACCTCTCCCAACTGGCGCGATGGTGGTTCTGTCTGGTGATTCGATGCCGGTTGACCGAGGAGCCGAACTCGGCGGTGCGTAGTGCGTAGTGGTCCGAGCTGAGCTCTTGGTGTACGACCGGCTGGGTGATGTTGTCCCATATTGGTGAGGAAGATGTCGGATCTGCTCGACCGGGTGGGAGTATCTGGGCCCAGGATGGTGTAATGATCCTCTTTCAGGTCCTCCTGTGGAATAATGCCATTTTTCGTGCGCCGAACAGGAACTTCAACTTTACGGATGTGGAGGCATTGAACTGTTCTTCCTTTGAGCGACAGGAACGTAGTTGGCGGTAGAGTACTAAAATGAACTTGATCATTAGCTAGGTTTGGCACTTGGTAACGAAGCGTCGGGAAATTCTCCTTGTTCATCGGAGGTGGTGGACGGCGTTGACCAAGCCGGGACTTGTTGATACTTTCTTGCGGATTGCCAAAAACGTGCATGAATGGATTAACGAGATTCCCTCTGTCCCTATCTACTACACTAGCGAAACCACAGCCAAGGGAACGGGATTGGAAACACTAGCGGGTAAAGAAGACCCTGTTGACCTTGACCTATTGTCTGGAATTGTAAGGCTAACATTGTAAGGCGATATAAGAGGTTCAGTATAGCTGGGAGCCGAGGTAAAATACTACCTCTCCGTGCAACAATGAGATACCGCCACTCTTACTGTTGCCTTACTTACACGATCAGTTGGAACAAGTACTTCGGTTATTGCAACCTCCTAGCATAAGATTTCTTGTTCAGCGTTCAGTCATGTGGTCATTCCTGGCCATAATTCAGAAATCCGAGGGCGCGCGTCCCGAACGTGCCGTGGCCTCGTGCTGCCGTGCCACTTGGGTCCCGACCTCGGGCCCGTACGGCACACACGGCCACAGCTTGCTCAACGTTCGCACAGTACGCCGATGGCAGTAAGACAATTGGATACTCCAAGTCATGGACAGTTCCAGGTGCGAAGTTTGACTGGGGCGGTACATCTCCAAAACAATAACGGAGGTGTCCAAAGGTCTTCTTTCCGCCAGTTACACTAGGCATAGAAGTCTTCCATTGAGAGATATGGTTGGACAGGCTGGAGCATGTTATTAAATTTCTGTGTCGATATTCTCTTCTTGAAATACCCAATGAGTCTACAGCGTTTTTCCGTGGTGCAATTTGATGGGGGACACCCTTTATTTACAAGCCTGTTACAAGCCTTCTGTGTATTTCTGGGAGGATTGAAAACAGCGTCGTGACGAACAAATGTTTCTTAAGCTCCTCCTCCATCGTCGTAATTCGATTCGTGAGCACAGTCGTTTATTCATGTGTAGCACTTTAAAGTTACGTTTTATCGTCGTCTTTTAGGCCAATATAGTGATGGTTATGTGAGAACTTCAGAGAAAACAACTCTTAAAGTTAAAGCTTTAGTAACGAATGAAACAAAACCTTATATAATAAGGTATATAAAACTCATAGACTACTACAAGATACCATTGATGCCTGCCGTATTGCTATAATCTTCGATCAGTTACCACATGTATTGCTTAAATTTTGACGCTGACTAAAGAGGTGCAAATTTTAAAGATGGTTTTATCAATTTACATTGTAGCTGTCCTTTTATTTAGACAAAGTTCATAATCATTGAAATACACATTTTATCCGTTGCCTAGTAATAAAAAGAAACAAAGGCCCTTTGAGGACCACCACATTACTATTAAAAAGTTATTTTTGCAATTCACAACATAAACTGCTATATTTCTTACCCAAGGTGCCTTGTGAACACCCCTTCTTTTTTGTTCACTCTGAGAAAAATTCCATCGTTATACCGACAATTAAATCATGGTCAGGTGACCATGGCATATAATGGTTACAATCAGGATGCCAGAAATTTTTTTCAAATGTCTGTGATAAAAATTTGAAATGTCTGGGAATGTCTATAAAAGTCTGTCAATTTTTTTTAAAGAAAATTAGACTTCTTTCAACAAAAAGAAGCATTAAGAGAGCGAGTTATGCCATTATCGCTATTTGTGTGATTATGTTAACATGCTCTGCATTATTTCTTGGATTGTATGCAACCTTACACTATTGTTTCATATTTTTAAAATGACACTGAAGCTTGAAGCATTCGCATTGGTGACAAAATTTTTCATAGTTTTTTTCCCTGTAACACTCTTTCCAGTTTTGTATTTTAAAATCAAAATTTAGTTTCATTTGATAAATTTAACAGACTTTTTTTATTGAACAATAACCATTGATGGTGTGTACCATGAATGGTTATTGTTGAATGATTTT